>JAODAC010083353.1:90613-114472 GCA_027575185.1 Mimaenictus wilsoni | reverse complement strand
TTGAGATCTAATTTAATGTGTATTCTTATATCATTTAGTCTATTTCATTTATTTTCTTAACTGTCTTCTTGCTTTGATATTAAATGATATTGAATCAACTGATGATCGGACGAAATTTTCGAAAATAATTTCTAGTTTAACACCGAATTATATGAAATCTAATTGAGATATTTGAATGCAAAAAAATTCGTGGTTATAGGTAATTTGTCTTTAAAATCATTTTATGCACCAATCATTTATTGCATCACAAATTTGTAAGAATTACAAATATCGAGTTATTTATAAAGATCATATTTAGAAGTTTATTTCTCATAATTTGTAACACTTCGAATACGCCGGACTATTTTCGTTTGAGAGAAAATTTTATGTAGTTTCTTATATCATTTAAGGAGGGAGGGAGGCCACGAATGTTTTTGGCCGATTTCAGTCGCTTCAAACCACTGTAGCGGCGATGGTGAGGATGGGCGAGTGACAGTGTGAATTTTAATCATAATTGGGTCGGCAGGTCACATAAATTAAAATATTCGGGACCGAATTTCGCGACGTTAACGCGTATAATTTGTCGCTTTTGGCAAACACTTTCGGTAGTAGAACCGGCAACATCCCCAATGCCATTCCCACCCACATTTGGGATTCGGGATCACCGCCAGCACAGACAGGCCGTATAATTATTGTTTTCAAGTTTTAATTTGCGTTTTAGGCTTTAATTCAATTGCTGCAATCAAAACCATCAGTTTCCAAACTGGGTTACGTATACTTTAAATTTGATTATATTTAGATTGCTGCGCATTTGCAAATAGTGCCAGTAATTAGAACTTTCGTATAAAAAGGACACGCGTCCATGCTAGAATAAAATGTGGCATAGCGAAATTTTAATCATGCCTTTTCGATGCGGATAGTTCGCACTTCGCACGCTCGGGTGACCGACGCGAAGTTGGAAGTTAATTGTTGGGAAATTCCGGCGTGCAAAGTTAATAAGGCTTTCAGGCATGTCGTAATAATAACGCGCGTAATAAAAGCGGACGAAGGTGGCTGAAATTCGCAGTTTGGCGAGCCGCTGATGAAACCGATGGGGTCGAACTAATGGATTATGATGCAACGGAACTTATGCACGCTAATAATGCATTCATTAATGACCGCATGTATGTTTATTACGCCTGTCGTAATAAGTTATGTGGGGATTTAAACATGCAGAAAATTTGGGCGCAAAACTGCGGAGTATTGGTAAAAATAAACAATGATTGATAAATGCGGTTGTGGTTTGTGGAGGGTGAAAATAATCGTCTAACTGAATATTTGTGGGAAATTTCATCAATTTTCATCTTATTCGTTTTACTGCTAAATTTATATTGTTTTCTAGGGAATAGAAATCTTCTTATATTAATAATTATGAGTAAATTAATTGAGATGTTGAAATAAATCAATTGAAGTAAGAAACTACATTAAATTAGCTCTCAAACGATGATCGATTTATATAGAGTGTTACAAATGATGATAAATAAATTACTAAAAAATAATCCCCTGAAGTCCCCTGAAGATGCCAAGCGGCGAAATCGGTCGACAGAAAACACTAATATTGTAACAAGTCCACGGAAAATAAATATAACATAATACAATGCACTGTTACGTAATAATAAATAACATTAACAAGATAAAAAATAATATTATAACACTCGAAACCAATGTGATATATGTGGCATCACCCTCACCGATTGTATTAGGATGATAAATCCCTATAGATGTTGAAAACGAAGTTATCATAAAATAATGTCTTTTTAAACGCCATAAACTAAGGAATTGTCAAGAACCCGTTGAGATACTTTTAATATTATATAAGTAGAAGAGTTTAGTTATAGTTTATCACTTGTTTCGCTGTGATAGTTTAACATTTAAAACAGTTAAATATATTCATTAATCAACAACCTTTTTCTACCATATAGTTGAGTAAGTAACTTTCTCCCGGCCCGATCCGGTCCCGCTACTGATTGTACTGCCTGAACTCTTTGTGCATATGGGTTTTTCCGGGGACCGTTGCAAGAGAATCGCCTAACCTTCGGTCGCGTTTTTACCGCGCAGCCAGGAGTTTGCGGACGGCGCCGCAGCCGCTTGTTAAGTGGACAGACCAAGTGGTCACCCATCCAACGTCCGACGTTGCTTAGCTGCAGTCATTTAATTTAAAATAGTTAAAATATGTTGAAAATTACACCTCAAAGCTAGCAAATAGAACGAACCTTCGAAATGGACATACTAACACATGTTTTGGCGGGTTTCAACCACGTCAGACCATTGTGCGTCCCCGAGTCTGTCGAATTTTGCAGGTCGATAAATTTGATTACGTTACGCTACCACAATATTGCCGGGTTTGGTTCAATTGTAATTGGAAAATATAATTAACTTGCAAATTTATGGCATACGTTTCGGTACCAAATTTAACAGCAACAGAAAAAGAAAATGATTATGCCCTCAGCCGAATTTGAACCTACTAGTAGCTCTACCAGTTAAATCATAAAGGCATACAATCCGACCTGAACATTATCATCTTTTCTTTTCAATTCCAATGCCATCGATAGCATATATAACAATAAATTTAACAAATTAACATTTAACAAATGTTTACTAGAGTATAATCCCCAAATTAATGTATTAGCTTTCAACATAAATATCCAAAATAATAAATAACTTGCCATATTATGCGTTTTAGTGCAACTCATTTGGGAATAATTTATTTCCATAATATGCACTCGATTTAATTCATAGCGATAATTAATTAATATCTCTTTTTAATTGTGTATGCTGCTTAATGACATATAAAGTATAATATATTATATTATCAAAATAGGCGCATTTGAGTGGAAAAATACAGTAATTGCAAACAATTTTCATCACCTCCGCAGCTGTGTCCAGACAATCCGGGTCGTTTGGCATGCGACACAGTTGTTGCGGAATGTCGGCTGGCGGCGGTCAGTAAGCGGGAGGTGGCGACGGTAAATTAGTTTTTAATGACGCGCCTCTCTATTAATGAACGCCATCAATATACATGGCGTGAAACGTCAATTAAACGCGGCTGCCCGAAATGCACGCATCATTCATCAACATCAATTCATCATTTTATTCAAGCCGGAAGAGCAAATAACAAGTATCGCATCCGAAACTAACAATATGTTGTGTTGCGTCAAATAAGGAATTAAGTGTAAGCTGATTATGAATCCTCGATAATCGGAAAATGATGCTGTATGCTTTGCACTGGTGTGATCTGCTTTGTAATTACAGATAAAACCATGGCGCATTATTTTATACGGTGATAAGTCTGGTGGTAGAGTATAGAATTGGACTGAGAGCCTTGTTGAAAGATGAAAACTGTTTTACTGCGCCGAATTTGTACCGGATACTTCCATGTCATTAGAATGGCACGCTACCAAATACACAACTCGGTGTCTACCTTTCCTTCTGTCGCAAATTGGCCTAAATATCATGTTGTTTGCTTTCTATTTTCATATTACTAGTATGGCACGCTACCAGGTATCTATCTAATTAGGCAAAGCAATCAAATCGTTCGGCGGATTTAGAGAAAATTATAATACCCCTGACCGGATTTGACCCTAAAAGTTTCATTTTGCGAGTGTGAATCTTGCCTTTCCGTCCCAAGTTGAACAGAACGGCATAATGCCTGCGTGTTGTAAATGGCAACGCATTCTACTAGTAACATAAAGGCTACCAATTCAAACTCGGTCGGGGGCATTCTCATTTTTTCTTCAATTAACGTGATACGTTTTTTATATCTGTAAATCTCTGCCCTAAACTCTAGAATAAATGTTATCACAAGTATATTCCTATAAAACACAAAAGCAAGTAAAAAGTAAGAAAACTAACGAAAGCTCAATCGTTCAATGTGATTTTAGGACACCAAAAAAGTGATCCAATCGCAGGCGGGGCACTTTCATTGTTCCCATATCCAATTTGTACCGTTTACGAGGTAATGTGCGCCGGGGCATAAATAAAATCGGCGCCGAAAGCTAATAATCCGCGCGTTTTTACGATTTTTTCGCCGGTTTTGCCAGCGCCGAATAAATATGCTAATACCTTTTTGTCTCTCATATCGCCGTGCGTATCGGCATCGACGAAGGCGTTTCGCTCCTCCTGCGAGCTTCTCCTACATACGTGACGTGAAATATTCACGCGCGCATTTCGTATGCACATTGACACATTCGAAACATTTTCGCCCCGACCACTCGGAAAAGGTGTGCGATATCTTGAATAAATTCGCGAGGCAGCCGGCGAAACGTGCGCCCAGTTTTTATTGCCGTCTGCTTCGTTCTCTCGCCTGCTTTCTTTTTTGATAAAATATGCAAAGATTAACTCGCTCACTGCGTTAGCTCAAGTGTTTCCTTCCCTTCCTTGCTTCGTGGTTTGCCAGCATGAGTTTGAAGCATGAGAAAGGGTAGGAGAAAGCAGGCGAGTAAATATAATAAAAACATAGGTAGAACAAAAAGCCAAGGAAATAAAGAGGTTTGCGAGGTGTTCCCATAACAATATTGGCATTTTATTGCGGAAAATGTAACCACCTACCTACGGTTTTAAATTGGGCCTCAATTGCTGAATCAATAAATGCGATGATACATCGTCGACAACAAAATATGTGGCGAATATTTCACTCTTGAAATTGTCTGGTGTATTTTCGCTTGTAACGACGTTGCTATAACTTGTAGTCTGCCAA
Organism: Mimaenictus wilsoni; assembly: GCA_027575185.1. Lineage (NCBI taxonomy): Eukaryota > Metazoa > Arthropoda > Insecta > Coleoptera > Staphylinidae > Mimaenictus > Mimaenictus wilsoni. The sequence continues at coordinate 109,758 of JAODAC010083353.1, read as the reverse complement.
AAATGATAAAAATGCACTTTACTATGATATATGATATTAATATACAATACTAAATATTAATACATCACCCTATATACACTTTTTACTACTTTTTTTAACGAATGACGAAATTTAGGAGTTTTTTTTGTTTGTAAAATCACAATTTTATTTATTACTGGCTGTAAATTAATAATTATTCAAAATTCTGATAGTATATTGGCAGGATAACAGAGTATTAATAATTTAAGATTATTTAGTTGGTAAATTCTCTGATGTCCAGTCAAATGGCTTGAAGCGACTGAAATGAATGAAAATTTATATTATAAGGGTGAGTGATGAATCAATTAAGATAAAACTGTTAATATTCTCTACAGTTTTAAATAATTTCGAAATTTTAGATAAAATTTGAGGCTAGGCAAGCCAACAGTACCATTTTTACGGTCTTAACACATTGTTTTGCATATTAAATATGCAGGCGCGGAACTTTTCTCGTTAACCTCTTTTCCGGTGCCTTTTCCCAGCGCCAAATTAATTTTGCAAATCGGAATTTTTACTGGCATGATTACTCGGTAAATTTAATAAACTATGAAAAGCCCGCTTTAAGTACCTCGGTCGGGTCGGGCTGTAAAATTGATGCGGGCTAATAAGTAGCTCAGCGGCGGTGCTTTTGCTAGATTTTTTTTGTGTAATGGCCCCCCGCCGTGCCAACTTTGACGTTCACCAAGCCAGGTCCTCGGTTTGTCGACCCCCTCCACTCCGTTTGCCGACCCCCTCCACTCCGTTTGCCGCCCCCCTCCGTTTGCAGCCACCTCTAGGTTTGCCGGTTGCATACTGACTGTCCTCATTAATAGAGAGCATCGTCATTACGCGCGTAATTGAATGTCACGATGTGTTGTTTCCCTGTTTTCGCACTCAATTTTCGACCTAAATCGAATGCCAGCCCGCAATTAGTGTAATTTCGCGTAAATCACGTACCAGCTAGACAGCGCGAGAGGTGGAAAAAACAACGAGGCAAAAGTTGGTGGTCATAAATTGCAACGCACTTATCAGTGCAAGTACGCACTCCGCTGAAAAGCACCGGTTGTTGAGTTTTGTGCGATTCCCGCTGTGTTAAAATCGCATTTTTCAATTGCATTTTGGTTTAGGTGAGAAGGACGTGCTGGCCTAGAAAGCATTAATTTTGACACCTGCTTGAATAGCAGGCACACGCCGCAAATGGGTTGTTGATGCGGCAAAGTGATACGCGCACGGGCACAAAAGACGCGAAATACACGGGATTTCACTTCGTGGCTCATTCGCCTTCCCACACCGGCTTTTTCGTTTTTCGCTCGCTTTGAGAGAGATCATGCCAATAAACACATGAAAACATTTCGCGCACAAAGGTGAGAAATTACCTCGGCTTTTAAGCTGCGCGCTCGTCCGGACGTGACCTGAGAGACTTTTTCCGAACGCCTGTCGTTCTCGCCTGCAAACCACCTCCGTCAGAGGACGTACGCCGAGCACGAAGTTTCTCACTTTACTTTTCGCACTTTGTGCGCTTTCAAAAGCATTTGCGCATCCACTTTATAAGGATATATGTCACGCCACGTAGGAAGAGAGCTCGGTGCGACGACTTTCTCATAAACAATAAGTTGTACGATCACGTTGATGAAAAATATTTTTCCAAATTAAATTATTTTTCATAATATAGAAATCCCTGATAAGCCACCTCTCTTGTAATGAAATTGGGAACTTGAACACTTCATGGTTGACATTTTGGAGCGGTATATTAGCTAAATAACTTATAATGAACTTAACCTGAATTTAATAAGATCAAAATTGGTCTTCAAGGGGAGTGACTTCATTATCTGTGTAAGATTTTAATTTTCATTCATATCTAAGGTGGACAACTGAGACACTCCTCTTGTAAACAGCGAAAGAGCGAAAATATCTATAACACATAACTATAACACTATACACTATAACTATATACACGTATAAAAAATCATTAAAATCGATGTCGGACACTTAGGGCACTCCCTTAGTTTCTTTGAAAGGTAAAGGAGAACTTCAGACCCGAAGTACATTTTAGTGTTTCTTTTAGTATTTAGTTAGGTACTTTTGTTAAAACAGTTTTACCTAAACTTTGGACATGTAGAATATACATCTATAATTATTGTAATCCTCCATCAGGTAAAGTATCTTATCCTTCAGGCTTGCAAAGTAAGCCCTTGTCACTGTATAAGAAATGGTAGCACTTATTTCAATAAATTATGGATCAAATTACACCTACCCAAATTAGTTTAATCTACCTTAACACTTATTATCATTAGATATACCTTTCAAACATGCATTACTTCAAAAACAAATAAAAGTTCAAAGTTGATGAAAGAATTTATCTAACTTTAGAAAATATTAATATTATCACAATTTATCTTGCTTATTTTTATATAATCACTTTGATAACTTATTGTATTAATATGTTATATCTGAAACCACAAAGAAGTTAGTAAACTATGTAGAATCAATTTGAGTATTGTTTTCATAGACGGAGAGGGCACGGTTGAGGTCCACTAATTTGAATGTCATTTGGCAGGTGATTAGAAACAAATGTTTCATTTCATTCAAAACGGTGAGGGCTCAACCGTGCCCTCTCTTTGATAAAAGCAAGTTATGAAAAATACAGCATATTACTTTATAAAATAGCTCATTTATAGACTTGTTTGTAAAAAAACAGACGAGGGTGCTTTTACCCACACGACTGAAGTAATGCATGTGCAACACTCGCGCGACTCAGGCAAACCCATTAAAAGTTTCATAAAAATTCTCAAAGAGTTAAATCAAAAAGAACAAACAAGAAAAAATAGCTTATTTTTCAATTTGAGTAAAAACATACATATTAATAAAAGAAAAGTTAAAATCGAATAGATAGTTTCTGAGATATACGCCGACTAAATTTGGCGTCACCAGTTTACTTCTAAAGTCAAGCGAGTTTTACTGCATTCTTAAATAATCGAATTAAAATATCAATCCTTTTATGTGTGATTATACTATAATTTTAGGATTGCGGATGAAGAGGAAAAATTAACAATTATCATGAAAACAATGAAAATTTTATTTAAAACTTTATTTCTCTCTTCACTATGTCAATAATAATAATTTTATAATAAGTCGTACATGTTATAAAAATGTTATATAGCTAATAAAACTCAAACAATTTAACAATTTTACAATTACACATAAGTCATTAGCATTTTTTTTCGAAATCAAAAAGGTAATAAACATTAAAATATGTACAGTTTATAATGGAATGATATAATCAATTTTAAGAGTTCTTTTTTTTTTTTAGGAAAATAGGTTTCATTCGATTGCATGTTTGCTTTGATATTTTTGCTTTACGTGATGGATAATGTAATGTAGATAATGTACAATCGGTAAAATAAATTACGATGAGATTGACGGTGGTTCGAGCTAATGCAAGAAACTAAGGCAAACGATGGAAACGAACACGATATTAAACCGGAGCGGGGGCGCGCCTGTGCTTTTCACTGCAAAATAGGAGAGAGGAAAAGAGTGAGACGAGTGCATAGCTGAAATTACTTCAGCGGGGATGCTCCGAAAAAGGCGAAATTTTCTTACCCAGCATAAGCGTACTCCACTTGCCCAGCAGCTCCTGCTGATGATCCTTAATGGGCAGGTTCTGCACCACCGACGACCGATCGTCAGACCACAGCAGGGGGGAAAGGGAGGCCACGCACTTGACGCGCATCGAACCGCCGAGGAAGTGGCGCGAATTGAGGGCGAAGCGAAGTCCCAACACGGTTGTCCTTAAACCATGTTCCCCACGTTCAACCATTGGGAATTTTATCAGTGCTTTATTGCTGGTGACCTTTTAGAATTGGTTAAAACATTATTTACTATCTTTCAAAAAACTAAGTTGTTGTAAAACTAACAAGGGGCGTGCAGGAATTGTCGGCCGTGGATTTGAATGGCATTTTTTGTATGTGGACAAAACTTTAATCAGCAGCCTTAAAGTCCAGAGGCGCTAAATCTATCAATCGCGCCATAAAACCTGAAGTTAACTGTTAAAAAGAATACATAACTTAACCAACACAATACAAGTCATTATTTCAATATATCTACAAAAAATTCTTTCAACTCCAAATCGGACAATCTGAGCATTCCCCTTGTAAAATAAAAGTTAATATAGGCAACTTTATATACGTTTTATTCTACTCTTAACTACCTGATGTTCGTTGATATACCAGTGAAGTAAGGAAGCCGGATAACTCTCGCCTGACGTACAGTTGAGATTAATTTCACTGCCGATCTGATACTGTGCCTCGACGCCGGTTATCGTCGGATCTTCCGTCGGCAGGGCTGTGAATAAAGACAACTATCACGCACCTGCCTAAACATTGCGTGCTTATTATCAAAAACATGTCATTGCTTGTTTGTCATTATTTGTGTGTCGATTCGAAATAAATGTCCGTATACAACTTTATTTCGAACTTTATCGATTCGTACAATTTTCTAGGCCTCTGATACGCATTTACACCCTGTTATTAGTTATTCTATTCCAGTGATAAATGATTTCCTTTGTTGTTTATCATTATTTGAATCTGGCCCATTGTGATTAACGTACACGCCAGTAAAGCATACAATCGAGGAAAAAATGGGCTGCATATGTAATGACTAGAAAATATCTTCTTCTGTTTTTGAGAACATTTGTTAAACATGAACCAGAAATGCTGTATATTGCTTCTTGAATATTTATAGGAAAACAGCGCTGTTATGTAAGCAAAGTAATATCACATGTAAATTTACTGCAAAAAAAGTAGCAGCGACTACGATACTGGAACGCAGCCAACTTCAGAGATAGGTAATTTGTTCATAGGTGAAATTTTACAGGTTATTTCACATTTTAAACAAGTTTTTTCTTACACAATATTTTCTTGAATGTATAGTTTCAAGAATATAAAATAGTATATTGCGTAACGAACAGAAGTTGCGCGCAAGTCGTGTAGCAGAGAGTGTGTAATGTGGAGTTTACGCACGAGTAACGTACTATACTTTAACTACGAACCTTTTGTTTATACTTTAAGGTCAGTTATAAAATTCGTGATCATCTGGCTGCATCATTCTTTCGTATACAGTTCCATATACAAAATATCAATCAAACAGGCGTTGTGCGTTTTTGCCTCTTTTCGCACAGTGCCGTGCGTTTGTTTACAGGATGAGAGACTGACTTGATCTGCGTACCAGATGTCGATAGACGGACACCCCTTCATGCTGCCGTTGGAAAAGCATCACGTTCGTATGGCATCATTGACATTCTAATCAACTGGAGAACCGATTTAGCTTTAAGGACCAATATGGCTGCACACCTCTACACAGGAGTCTTCATTCACCCTCTATGTTTGACATTCCTTTATTTAAAATGAGAACAGGTTAGGGCGTTTTACATTGCCCGCATGCAGTTTTGTTTGATATATATTTCAGGTCAATCATTTTATGTCCTAACGTGCAGCGCGGCCTGGTCCATAACTGTTATCCAACAGTTAAGCAATAACTATAACATCTCACATAAGGATAATATAATAGAGAGCTTCTTGTCCCTTTACACACACCGCCGAACGCCTTCAGATCAGGTAAGTCTCTCTTTACGCACGGCTCTCTTCGCGACATGCGTTTTTACCTCTTTTCGCATGACATAGAGGCTTTCATGATTTGTGTACTTTGCGTTCTTGTTTGTTTTCAGTTGTGGTTATAGGTAAATACATATACTTTTATATTTGAATATTCAAGAAATAATTTTAGATATCAATATTTCTGAGTATAAAATTATAATCATATTGTTAATATTATAAAATAAAACCTGAATTAAACTCCCAAAAGCAATATAGTTTAAATTAATTAAACTTTCAAGAACTTCAATAATCCGAAAACCAGAAATTGTTATACTATCTCAAGATAGTTGACGTATTTGTCTAGAGTCTAGAGTTTGGTATCATCTTGTTATTTAGCCACCGGCTGGTTTTTGCGGTATTGCTTGGCGGAACCGCCGCCCCCGTTTTCCGTTGCATCGTAACAAACATAAACTACGGGTAAGCTAACGAAGCTTGTCAAGTCCGCTCCGTCCCGTGTTGTGCGGGCTGAGGCAGCGGTGGCGGCGACGGAGGTGGCAGAAGCAAGAGCACTTGTGGCGCGCGCGGCGTGCAATGCGCTCGTGAATATTTGATGCAGAAGCACTTAGCATTAGCCGCAGATGGTGGCCGCGTTTCATAATTTGCGAATCGGACCCGCCAAAACCCGTTGCGTCCTAGGTAATACAAAGCGACATCCTTATTCTGCATCACTATCACCGTCACTAGTGGTTTCACCATCACAGTCTCCGTCACAGTAAATGGTTATAGCGAAATAATTCTTCGTATGCAGGAGCGTTTTTTAGTGAAGGATTAAGTAAGTACTCACAAATTACTTCCATGCGAGCTTCACTTTGTGCGGACGCGAAGGAAGGTGCTTCCGCGGAGACTTCGCAGCGGTAGAGGCCGCCGCTACGCAGGGTGACGCCACGCAGGATCACTCGTCTACTGTCAGATAAACTCACCTGCGCAAATTTATTTTTTTTAAGTTATCAACGTTTATAGGACTTTCTTTACTGAAAATTAATCCAGGAAACTATGAAACAAAGTTTGGATATGCTGATTGTTTCTGATTGTTTAAGGTAAAATCAATATTCTGAGGAAAATAACCAATTATCCTGCTCGACAAATTTACTGATTCCACTAACAGCTTCACGGCCGCGTACTTCCCCTGATTACCTTTGACTAGACTACAAAAATCTATAGATTTAGTCAAACTTCCTGTGGAAAAGTCAATCATTTAGTAATACTGACGAAAAACAGAAAATGATTAGAAACAACACCAAAAATCCGGATTATAAATATGTACAAATAATAGGAAGCGTACCGGTAAAGCAATTTGGCAAGTCTCTATTATCAAATTTCCTGCGAGGATGCAGCATCACACAGCTACCCTCTATTATCCTCATTCCAAACGTACTTGAACTCTCCACTTAATTATTATACTCTTAAATCCCTACCCTTCAAATCTGAAAATACCGAAACAGATTCGGAAAAGATAAACCTACTGAATGTTGTTCTTATAGATTACTATTTTGATAATTATTTTGATATAATAGTTATGAGGCGACCGATTGACGTCAAAATTTCAAAATTTTCAAAAATTCTTGAAATTTGATGACCTGTAGCGTTCTTATAACAAGTCTGGGAGATTTCTAACAGAATTTATAATGTGAAGTAACTCTTCATCTTTCTTTTTACGTCGTGAAAATTGCATTACCTTCATTTGTAACGAAGGAAAATGCAATTTTATATAGATCTATATAGAATTTTGTATATAGATCTATAGAAGTTTGACTGATTTTTGCAAGGACTTTTATCAAGCAAGCTCTTATTCTTTTATTTCACGCCGAGAAAGAATTATCTTGATTAGTTTAACCGAAAATGCAATTTCCCAAAACACCTTTTTTGAATTCTAAAATTCATCATTTTTGAGGTACTTTAACGTCCTTATTCAAAATTTGAAAAATTAATGAATATGCCTAAGTGAAGGTCAATCTGATGATCATATGGTGGGAAGTAATTAGGTACCAGTACAGAAATTTTATAAATCTATATCGTTGAATTTCCTCATTACCTCAGCATTACTATATTTTCCTGTTCTCATTCTAGTACTAATTTTAACATTGTTCTGAAAAGAATACAAAAAAAGGGCTAGAAGTTCCTGAGGGTAGTCTCCGGTACTAAACCATTGCTAAGACCTACTATTACCAAGTAACTTAAAAATAAAATTGTACAAGCACGTAGAGGGGGTGCTTTCCATGCTTCTGAGAGGAACGCACTATACTTTGGAAAACACTAAATTAAAAGAAAAAAAAAGAAAAAAAAGGTTCTGTTTAGGTTCCGTAGTACTGAACAATTCTGAAATTTTTCAAAATCTACTCTGAGAAATAGTGATTTCAGGAGAAGAGGTTATTTTAATTTTTGTAAATAATAGATTCAGATAAGTGCTTCCCAAAAATTTGACCTATTTATATCTCCAACATACTTTAATATCAATGATTAATTCACACTAAAAAAAGTTTAAAACTCCGTATAAATTCCTCAGGAGGTCTTCAATCACTATTCTGCCTATATTGCCTTTCTATTCTGTCAAACTTCATATCAACATCTACACTCCGCTTTCTAAGCTTTTGTGCGTAACCCACAATACTTTGGGAAACTCCGTGCCGTCGAGAGAATGCAGGCTTACATCGACGGAGACACCATCAACTTTATGACTGCTTGCAGGAGGACGTTCCTTCGCCACGTAGCGGTAGAACTCCTCGTTGTCTTTGTACCACTTGACGGCGTACAGCGTGTCATTCCCGAGGTCATAATCGCATTGCAATTGCGCCGTTTCGCCCGGCTTACGATACTGCGGCAGGTTCACTCGCACCCATTTCAGCCCGCCGGAAGTTGCCGCCGCCGACGTGAGAAACACACCATCTGTAATCGTATTTGCGCCTGGTTACAAACTTCCGCCTTAAGACAAACATATTGTCGCAAATTTTCGCCAGCGAAAAGAAAAGCACGCTTACAGATTAGTTTGACTAACAGCAATTTCCAGACGAATATTGAGATTTTCATTGTTTAGACACACACACTGGTTTGTTCAATTTTTCAAATAAGTTTACACAACTTTAGACATTATTGAGACACTTGTTAACAATTTTTAAACGACCCTGAAACGACACTAGTTTTTTTCAAAATATTGTTTTCACATTTTATTATTTTTAGTAGTAGGTTTAATTTTATTATGTATTAAAAGCTTTTAAAGAGTTTATAATCCTGGTGATAATAGAATGTTAAAATTTATGCACTTGTTGGCTTTTATGGGATTTAAAAGTAGTTTTATGAAAGGAAAGAGCGCGTTCTCGTAACTTTTTCGCGTGTCCTGTGCTTGCGTTCTAGCCTGTACGATCACAGCGCGCGGAATGACGCGCTCCTGTCGCGTCCTGACTTCGCCATCCAGTGTCCTGCGCCGTCGCGTCCTGCGATTGCGCGTCGCCGTGCGCGGATTGTGTGTTCCCACAGTGTTTACGCTAGGCCGCATGCAGGATATCACATCTCGTACGCGCTGCACGAGCGTTTGAGAAACGATGCACGAATTACTCCCTCACATGCCGCCTCCCGCCTCAATGCTAGCCTACCACCCAACAATGTTCCACAATGCCTCTGCCGCCCACCGTGCATTATTTGTTACTCCATTATCCGCGTCTTCCACAAACATTCTTCGTAATGCGCTTACACTTACGCTGGGGCCTAGTGTCCTTAAATAAGCCTCCGCGACCCGATTCGGTCAATATCAATTTCGCATTTTTCCCGCTGCCGCGCCGACATTGCGGCGGAATTTAGTGCAATAATTTGTAAATGCGCCTTTTTAATTAATATTGGGCTGAGCCTCTTGCTCACTCACTCTCTATAGTCAGTAAATATTTGCCTAGCAACATTTGTGAGGTAATAATTAAAATGAGAGCCCAGGAACGTGCTCCCAAACTAATGCTGTCTAAATATTTGAGCCGACGCACGTTTTCACTGCAAATGTGTCATTCGTGGCGCTTAGAAATCACGTTCGAATGGATGCCATTCATGTGCAAATCCCGTGCCTTTTATTAACTAATGCACACTGGCACACGCATTCGGTCGACTATGTAAGACATTTCCACTATTTCTTATTCATCTTGTAATGTCTTTGTCTTAAATTTCTAACTATGAGAATACAAATAAAAATACAAATCAACAAACACAAATCAACAGAATGTATACTGTTTGAATTATAAAATTTTAATTAACAATTTTGATACATAATGATGATAATGATAAATAATGGATTTGAGGCATCCAATTGACCATCCGCCAACATTTGGAAATATTCAAAATGTATCAAGTTTGATGAGCTTTGAAGTCCTTACGGAAATGAAGCAACACTTCTTCTTTCGATTTACGTCGGGAATTTTTTTTTATTTTCATTTCTTAAGACACAAAATGAAATTTTCCAGTATGTTATTTGAAACGTTTGAAAATTTTAGAATTCTTCATTTTTGAAGAGCTGTAGCGCCCTTATATTAAGACTGAGACATTAATGTATGAACTTGTACCAAGAAACAACTCTTCCTTTATTTTTTCACGCCAATAAATTAAATTATCTTCATTAGATTAGCAGAAAAATACAATTTTCCAAAGTACGTTTATAAAATTGTTGAAAGTTTAACATGTTTGAAGAGCTATAACGCGCTATTTATAAGTGTACCAGATTAGAAAATTGAACTTATTCGGAGAAGCAACTCTTCCTTTATTACCTTACGTTGAGAAAATTAAATTATCTATATTAGTTTAGCCGGAAAATGTAATTTTCCAAAGTGCGTTTTTGAAAATTTCGAAACTTCGAAAATTCATTATTTTTGAAGAGCTAATATGCCTGTATTAGAAATTCCGCAAATTTAACAATGAACCAATACTAATTGTAGGCAGCAACTTCTTCTTTCGTTTCACGTGGAGACAATTGTATTACCTTACTAAAACCAAGATAAATGAAGAGAAATCATGTCAAATGAAGAATGAATCAAGAAAAATGACATACTTTTACGTCTTCCTAGTAAATTTATATAAACAAACAAAATTTATTTACTTCACAAAAACAAGCCAATAGAAATCGTAGAATCATTTACGTAGAGAACTGTGGAAATTCGTATAAATTCTCCCCAAACAATAACCGTAATAAACTGAAATATATTTAAGGTCATTGGTAGATACGAAGTTCAAGTAACTAAAATATATTCATCCACTCCAGTGAATATTCTCCACACATGAATAGTATTATTAAAACGCAAAATTTGAGCTGTGGTCTATTTATGACGCGCTTAGAGGACAAAATGAGGAAATATGTCGCGACTGGGACGATGCGGCGGGAGATTTCCCAGCTAAAAGGCGCGTTAGTATAGCATCGCCGACGTACGAAGTTTGAGATGAATGACGCCCTCGGGCAATGCGCGAAATGCATGCATGGCGGTTGGGGGTGAGCGGGCGAATGACATATATCTCAATAATGCGTGGCACCATCGCATGGGAATGCGATAACTCGAATACAACAACAACTTTTCCGGACAGAAATCGAAACACAAAAAAGCACATTTATTCCGCCCATAACCACGACGCAGGGGAGCCAACTTTCCGTCATACAACTAGAAGCAGACCTATTGTTTCTTAAATAGGCACATTCCGAAATCAATTGATTGCTTTGCGCAAGTTTTAATTAAAATGGGAAAGGGTAAACGGAAGTGGGACGTGTTGAGGCACCGCATGGTACCATTTTTTAGCGGCGCCAACGCGTTTCTCACGCTTAATTAGATTTCCCGCCAAGTAGCAGACTATTAGCGTGGTATTAAGTCAAAGTTAATGTATGTAATGGTTAATCATGGTTCTATACACTCTTTTCCATGTGATGACTATTATTTTATAGTTAAAAAGAGTAGTTTAATCAATATTTAGGTATATATTTGATTTTTAGTTGTTTAGATTTTGATAACTGTTGAAGCATTTTCGTAGACTTGCAGGGCCTTTATTAGACGTTTCACAAATATACAAATGGGCCTATACGAAACATAAACTCTCCTATTTTCATTTTCCGTCGGCAAAATTGTATTTTCTTTATTAGTTTAGTCAGAAAAAGCAATGTTCCAAATAGAGTTTTCGAAAACATACAAAAAATCGAAATTTTTGAAAGGCTACACAGCCTTTATTAATAATCTTACAGATACTGGATTGCTTTTATACTAAGCCGGAACTCTGCTTCTTTTTTTCCACGGTGAGCAAATTTGATTAGCTTCATTTGTTTCATCGGAAAATGCAATTTTCCATAGTGTGTTTTTTGATAATTTTGAAAATTGATCACTTATAAAAGGCCCTTTCTCCTGTTTTAGAAGTCTGACAAATTTGGGAATAAACGGATAAACCAAGCAGCACATCTTCTTCTTTCTATCCCCGTCGAGAAAATTGAATTATCTTCATTAGTTTACCCGGAAAACGGAATTTTCCAACATATATTTTAAATTCCAGAATGTTCTTTAAACAAACAATAGCTGAATACATACCCTCAATACGAACAAGTTTATTTTTGCATTCAATCTCAAATAATATAAAACAGTACGTGTTGACTTAATAAATATATGTCTGAAAGTTTTTAATGGGGATCTTGTGTATTGTGATAATGCTTTCTGAAAGGCATCCTCCGAATTAGTGCTGCGAATGTACCGCATAGACCGCATGGAGTTAACCGCTTGCAAAATTGAATGGAGGCGGTGCGCCGCGACGCAAACAATGCTGCCGCCCCCCCGTGCGCTTTTGTCGGGGGCCGTTGTGTGTGATTCCGCTCGTCGGGCGCTGCGCCAAACGCTAATTGCCGAGTTAAATATGTTAATTGCTTCAACCGAATCGTCTGCTTTGCATATATTATTGCGTTTTATATCAGCGGTACATGTTTAATTGATTGAACGCCGAATACAATACACAATCAATGCATTTTTAATATCATCATCAATGTTTCACAGATTGCATTGATGGGAATTATTTCCATTTTATGTTATATAATAACATAATTTCTATTAAATTGTTAACTTTTTGAAAGATTAAAATTTTGTTCTTAGAACGTTGTTCTAAACATAGTTTATCTGTTGTAATAGAAAGGTAGTTGTAAAGATACATTTTATATCTGCGAATTTAATATCAAGTTATTTTAGAGGAAACTATAAAGTCTATTATATTACATAGTTCCCGGCCGAAGTTTCAAACTGTGGAAAGTTGTGTACTTCTTCTGTTATCCTGAAATGCTAATTAAAATGTTATTATACCACCAAGTTTATTTGAAATAAGATAAGTTGCCGTTAATACAAGCGAGATTTCAAAATAATCTTTCGCCAACATCGTAAAATAAATTTACGAAACTTTGGAAAATATTAAACGAGAAATATTCAAATATACAAAAATACCAGACTAAACAGCAACTCTTCTTCTTTCTTTTTAAAATTTGCTTATCTTCATTAGTTTAATCAAAAAATACAATTTCCCAAAGTGCTTTTTAGTAATTTCGAAAATTCACCATCTTCGAAGGGCGTTATTTGATGTCGAATAGATTTAAAATAAGTTTTGACTAAACAGCATCTCTTCTGCTTTCTTCTGTCGTCAGAAAATGCAATTTTCCTATGTATGCTTTTGAAAATTTGAAAATTTCATCAAGTTATTTTAAAGGTGTTTACGCAGATGCGCAAACTAGGAAGCGCTGATACGCTACTTATCTTCATACATTAAGTGGCAAGACCTCATTATAGTGTATTGTGCATAAATATATTTTAACGGACATTAGTGAACAATGGGCAGTGTAACGTAAACTTGGAAATTTAAGATGTAGTATCTTATATAGTAGTATCTTACGATATTTGCGCATGTTTATGAATGGGCCATGATGTCGCGGCAATTAGCCAAGCTTAATTAGCTTGTTATCGCGACGTCATGCGCCATTAGGAGGTAAGTCATTAGTATGTAGCGTCAGGTTTAGAATTAAGAAATAAAGTTAGTAGTCATATGAATTTCATCGTGATCACATCGTACCCTCTTCCATCCCTGCACCGCGCTGTCTTGCTACCAACGTCACGAGCTCGATTTAGTTATTGTCGTTGCTCAGTGCAAGAACTTGTGCCCGCGGACCTGCACATCATCTGCAGCGTACGCGCAACGAGCATACAAAAGGAAACTATAAAATCGTATCATATTACATAGTACCCAGGCGAAGTTTCTAACTTCTAAGTTGTGTTCTTTATCTGTTATATTTAGATACTTATTAAAATGTAATTATACCACCATGTTTATTTGAAACAAGATAAGTTATCGTTAATACAAGCGAGATTTCTTTCGCCAACATCGACATTGTAAATATATTTATAAAACCTTGGAAAATATTAAACGAGGAAAAAACATATTCAAATATAAAACCGATATATTACGGTATAATATCGACTTGCATGAATGATATATTAAACATTGAGAGTTGTCTTTACAGAGGCTCGTTATCAGAAAGCTAAAATTCGGAAATCCTTTGAAAAATACTCCTGTGTATGCACTGGACATCAAGCGATCGAAAGCCTGCAGAGCTGAAAATAAAAATAAAGGACTCAAGGGTTTGCTTTCGCTGGGTTCGCTGGGTGCGTAGTGCCGGAGGCGCGGTATGTGTGTGTTAAGTTAAACATGGTAAAACATGTTAAACTCTAGCTCACCTTTGAGACTAACGGACAGGTGTACGTCGATGTCGGAGCCCAAGCCATCAGGAGGCCGCCCACAAGTCTGCTTTCGAAGCTGTATCGAGAGATCAAAGTCATTTATGGCCAATGAAAACACGGGAACATGCTAAAACAAATAGCGAACAATTGAAGTTAAAACACTATGCTAGACATGCATGGTAGAAGCTCATTTACAGTATAATTACCTAGCTTGTTATACTAAGGTTTATTCTGTGTAGGGTACATTTAATTAAATTTAAAGTTTAGGTTTTTGATACTTTTATGTTGACTTAAAAAAAGGATAATAGTCGAATTTTGCTAGTTCTAAGTTCGATAGCACACTTGGCAAAGCTTTGAGTGTTTCAAAAATTAAGAATATTTGAAGAGTTAAATGTTATCCTGTACAAAGAAAAAAACCCTTCTTATCTTATTTCATGTTGAGAACATATTATTATGTTCATTAGTTTAGACAAAAAAGGAAATTTTGCAATTTGTGTTTCCGAAAATGTCTAAAATTAATTAATTTTTAAAGAGCTCTATCGCCCTTACTAGAAGTTCTAAGGAATGAAAGTTGATTCCACATACTGAAAGAAAGCTTCTTCTTTCTTCATTAGTTTCGCCAGAAAAAGAAATTTTCCAAAGTTTTTGAACTTTTCAAAATTCTTCATTTTTGAAGAGTTGTACCGTGTTTATTAGAAGATTCATATATTAAAGAAGAATTTTGTTAGAAGGAAAGAACTCTTCTTCTTTCATGTAACGTTGAGTAGATTTTATTATCTTCATTGGCATAGTCGGAAAATGCAACTTTCAAAAGTGTGTTTTTGAATATTTTTATAATTTATCAATTTTGCAGAGCTAAATCTCCCTTATTACAGGCCTCACACATTTCGCGGTTATCATATTCTTGTGAAAAACTTGTCTTCTTTTACACAACGTCGAGAAAATTGTATTAGCTTTATTAGTTTTGTCACAAAATGCAATTTTCCAACAAGCGTTCTTGAGAATTTCGAAAATTCTGTATTTTTGAAGAGCTGCAGCACCCTTATTATAAGTCTGACACATTAGGGATTATATGTACACCTATAGAAGATAAATGTAAAATTATTTTGCGGGTTTGAAGTCCGCTTTTTCACACCCCTAACTACGTTTCAAGTGTTCATTGATAGATGTCTGCACTTGTTCCCAAAAGGGAAAATCTTCATCTATATTTTACTTTTGCTTATTTTCATTCTATAATTATTCCGTTACATCTTATAATAACGGAAGGAGACAAATAAATTTACGCTACTGTTACGTAAAATAATTTAAGACGTTTCGTTGTTACATCGAAAGATAAACATGAATTTGCAAATTGAAAACAAATAAATCCCAGTCGGTAAATTCGGTTTTACACATGTAAACATTGACATTGTGAACCACCACTGTTGAAATTTAGCAAACATGTGCACAAAGTGGATAAAAATATTTGCAACCCTTCTCACTTGTTAGTTTTGGGATGTGTCTGCATGCAAATGACAGCATCTTTGAACGAAAGCACTCCCAACAAACAACCCATCTATCAAACGTCATTTGCATCGATTTTTAGCCATTCAAACGAGTAAAAAACGATTTGATAGATGTATGTGCAAGTTTCACATAACTTGTAATAACTTAGTTATTTCGAAGTCATTTGGCTGTTCCAAAGACCACTTGTTTCGCGTTGACAGCATTTTCTGTTGATTTCATAAAGAGCGAAAGGGGTGTGTGGAGGCGTTACGCCAGGATAAATAATGAGCATCTTGAATATTTCATTGCGGCGTGGCAAAAAGCGAAAGCGCAAGAAGCGGATAAAACATGTGCTATTGTTTAAGAGTGTGTGTGAGCCAGGGGGTGGTCTAATTAGCCGCCCCCGTCGTTTCGCTTGTAATCCGGACCCCGCAAATTGGGCGTAGTTCGCCTAGTTTGCCGTCCTCGCCGTCGGCCGGAAAAGGATATGTTTCGCTAATCTTTCCGCCTAAACGCTATTCTCCCGGACCACCCCCACATTCCTCCTTGGTCCCTCAGTTCGTCTTCCGGCGTGCCACGTCGGCTGTAATTACCGCATTAGACGACGTAATGTTAAACGACGTTTAACGACCACAATGTGATAAGATTCGGCAGTGGCATTGTATATACTTGGCGGTAATGTTATTTTCTACGTATTTGTACGCAGCTGCTTACGATTTATGATTCATAAATTCGAGTAATAGACGTCTATGAATTGATAACCGAATACCGAATACTGCAGCCACCGCCGCGCCAGCGAGACCTGCCACGAGGTGAATGCATCCAGTTTGTGGGTATTTATTAAACATACGTGGCTGCGTCGGTAGAATATTCATACGCGTATTAATTACGCCTCTTGTCCGGACGGGGACCGCAGCGCTGCCGCCGCCGCGCCGCCATCGGCGATGATTCACTCGCGTAATTATTGCAATAAAGTGCCGGGAGTGGTGCGGCGCATCCAGATGGTGAAAATGTTGCCTTCGAAATGAGTTTTATATTAATGCGGCCGTGCGCCGCATGAAATTCGAAGCGAAATGCGATTGTTGTTTCGTCTGTGGTTTGCTACTGTGCGGGGGGCGGTGGTGTATGTATTTGTGTGGGCGTTCAATGACTGCACAATGTAATTAAATGCGAACCTATGTTCGGCATAGGTGGTGCGGATGGTTGGGGAGGTTTGCGGGGCTGGTCACAACACGGCGGCGGCAATAAAACCCACTCTGATTGCGCTTATTATGTGGCCGGAATGGCGGGGCCGGTGGGTGCAATTGATTAGGCGCCTTTTACTCATTTGCTGCGAAAATGTACACACTGTTGACTTTCAAAGCCAAAGCCGCATTGTGCAAACAAGCGTTTACTTTGTTCCTATGACTTTCAATGTGCCTCCTGTGTATCCAAGAATACCAAATATTATACTTTGGGTTTCTAGGATATTAAGAGAGGGAGGAGCATCTACTGGAGAGGGCTAGAAGTTCCCATTGAATCAATAAAAACAGGATTCAACAGGTTTGATGTAATGCAAAATTTCATCCTACAGTTTCCTGCAGACGTGGAAGAAAGCTACAGGATTTCTCATAATTAAGTTTCCTACAAATTCATACTTAATATCATATTAACCGGCATTTTTAGTAAACTATAAGGTTTTGTTGCAGATTTCTTTTATAAAATCGAATGTAGAGAGTTTGAAAATCGCTTGTATGAACAGACATGAGTTTAATTTCAAGTTTAAGGAAAATAGACACTTGAAAATGGAAACAAGAAAATTCTTATTTTGTTTTAGTTCATGTTATCTACTCTCCTATTAAATTTGAAAACAAAGTTTATATAAAATATATAATTTTTCAAGAATGGGTTGAGCCAACTTAAATAGCACATGGAAGTAGAAGAGTTGAAGAACAGTTTTTCATTTGTTTCATCTCACTAGCTTATTATATAATATTTTTTAAGTTGCACCTCAAACTGAGCTAATCCCAAATATTGTTGGCGAATCTAAGTCGCTTCAACCATTGTGAGCGCAGCACAGTGTTTGTGGTTCTTCATGCTCACTAGTACTTTCGTTAGCTTATGTTTCTTGAAATCCAATGCTCGGCGTGAAAACGAGCTCGGCGCGTCAGCCCACGTCGCTGGACGCGTTAGGTTGTGCCCGGCCTTCTTTTGTCTGGAATACTATACATCATACATCGATATCTTTCATTAACTGGAAGATTTTTGTTTAAAACTTACAATAAAGTGAACTTAAATATTTCTGGTGCGCAGAGTAATTCACAAAACCGCAAATTTATCGATGTCCTTCTTCTCCTTTATTTGCTATGAGGGCGAAAAAAAGTTAAGAGGATTTTATTAAAATACCACAAAAACTCCTGGGAGACTGAAATACTTTCCGACAGCATGAGTCAAGTATGTTTTAAATATTTAAAACTAGTTGAAACGAAATATATATTGCCATCTATTATATCATAATTCCATTAATATTTCGTTCCTCGAATACTCTGAAAAGTCCTGCAATTTCCAGCAAACAAATCCTGTAAATATAATCCATGACGTAGATTTAGTTTCAACGCCTTTGGGTAGATGGCGGAATGCTCGTGTTTCTGATATAAATTCTAAATACCAGCGTTTCCCAAATTATTTTTGGAAACGCTGCTATATGCAATTTCGAGTATAGTCGTGTAAATATAAAAATTGCATGCGATTTTACATTATTTATCCTATAACGACCTCAATTTTGTTTTAATATAAAAAAAAAACATGTTATTCTAAAACTAATAATAATGGTCCGCAGACAGCCTGGATACATATGTTTTTATTGTGTTTTTGTATATATTATATGTTATTGTGATTTTTGTTATTGGTTTTTGTGATGTTGTTGTTATTGTTGTGTTGTTGATGTGGTGTCTTGTTGGGTGTGAGTGAAGTGAATTTTTATGTTGTCGGTGGATTCTTCTTGTGTGTTGTGGGTTGCGCATTGCGATTGTTGTAACTTTATCGGTGTGGATTTTTAATAATGTGAATTTTTCATGCAAATTTTTAATGTGAATTAATTATATGAGTGATTTTTAGTGTGTATTTACAATAATAAATTCACACTAGTGGGGTGCCCATCCTGAGGACTCGAACCCCGTTCGCGTACGTGGTAGAGCGAAGCACTACCGACTACCGACTATGCTGCCCAGGTGGGCTTTAAAATTATTTTCTATTTTCTATTTTCTATTTTCTATTTTCTATTTTCTATTTTCTATTTTCTATTTTCTATTTTCTATTTTCTATTTTC
>JAODAC010083353.1:78398-90513 GCA_027575185.1 Mimaenictus wilsoni | reverse complement strand
TATTTCTATGGTTTATTCAAATTAATATTTATAAATACTGCGCTTAGTCACGAAAGTAACTGAATTAATTACTAACAAACACGGTCATTATATGACTTAACCTCTACGCATATTTTCCATTGGCTACATATGTACAATATTAATCAGAAAAGATATGCCCTTCAAAATTAGCCATTAATTAAAGTTTAGGGATAACATCTAATCATGAAACAATTCAGCAACTATGGCAAGACACGATGATTAATGGCAATTAAGCGTGAAGTGAACACGAAAAATATTTGCATTTAAATACCTCGTTGGCGCTTTTTTCTCCGCCCGCAATTTTCACCCCCATCACTGGGATGAAAATGAAAAATATATTTTTTATTCATTAGAGAGTAATTAATTAGCGGCGCGTTGTCGCCCCGCGCTCCCAGGACGTGGTCGGAGAGTGTTTGAATAGTCAACCCCGACCGGGCGATGGGCGATAAATTTACAGCACGCTTTTTGTTTGAAACTGTTTTGGGACGACTCCGGCGCCCCTTTTCGCCGATGATTTACTCGCCCTTGTGCAGCACGGCCGATGCACCGCGTCACCACACTCAGCCGCCACCGCCACACTACCCCACCATACCACTCCGCCTCGACACCCCCGCCACTGATAACTTTATCCTGTCGCAGTCAAAAGCATCGGACGCGAATTTATAATACATTTAATTTTAATTCGCGCGCAAGCGTGGAATAATTAGAGTTATTTTATTATGGTCACCGAGTGTGTCCGCTCCTGTAGTCGTCGGTGGCAAAGGCAATAAAACGCACGGAAATTAAACAGCTCCAAAACAGACGACCCCGAAAAAGGGACCACCCACCGTTGGTTTATCTTCCTTGACGAAACACGGCTTTTCGATCCCTTTTTTTGTTCGCAACTGAGGGCGACATAAAAAAACGAACTGGGGCTAATACAAACATATTGCACGGTGCATATCCTTTCAAGCTTTATACAGGCGATTAGCTGATACGTACGTTTGTTGTGATACTTCACATCGTTATTATTTGCCTGGTACACCCTATATTACCCCGAGTGGTGGAAGAAGAGAAAAACGTGCTTGTGATAAAAAAGAGCCGGTTTTTTGCTAATCCCAGTGAAAACGCGTCGGTACTGCGAACGCTGACGCTTGATCTCACTTTCGTCCACTTCCGGCCACTCCGACAACAACCCCCGGGCTTCCCCTCCAACCATAGCGATCTCATTAAAACACGGAAAGCGATGCACAACTAGCTCCGATTGCGTTTGACCTGTTAATTTAAATTTCAATAGCGACGTTGGCGATGGCGCTGTTATCTCCCTGTTCCTTTTATAACTCAACATCCCTAATGCCCACGCAATATCATTCCGAATATTCAATATTTGGGAAATACTTTCAAACAACAATGTTTAACAATTTGCATCGAAGTGGGAGTATTCGAATACTTCGTTTTAATCGCTATGTGTGGAATATGGCACAGCTCTGTATATATCCTAGTATAGCTCAGCATACAACTTAGTATAGCTCAATGTTGGAGGCGAAATTCGCCCGCTTTTAATTCTGGAATGGCCGCAGAGGACAACATATTTTTGAAAAATTGAAAAATTGTTGGACGGCCAGCGCATGTTGCCTTGTAATTTATGCCCTCGTGTGGCGGTGGCGTTGGTCGAAAGGGGATGTTTTAAGCGTCCCCGGGGACTTGTGGACGCTGGCCGGCAGGACGCCACCGCCGCCCTTTTGTTGACATTATTCATTTCTTTTGTTCCGGCACCGTGCAAAAATACAAGGGCGACCAAACAAGCGCGTTGCGGTTGTATCTCAATTGCGTCGATGCTACCACGAGTGATATGTGATGAAACATAAATATGACAGAACAAATTACGGCCCTCCAAAATTATACCCCTTCCAATACTACCCCTCCGACACTACTCCTTCTATATTAGTTCTCCTTGTAATACTATCTATACTCTACTACCCCTCCTACTCTACCCCTCTGATACTACCACTCCTAAACTACTTCTCTTATTCTACTCGTCTGATACAACTTCTCCTAAACTATCCCTCTGATACTACTCTACCGATACTACCCTACCAAAAAATTACCACCCTGTAGGCGCAAAATTATACCCCCACTCGAATTAAATGCTCGTCTTTGAAGGGTTATTGATCATTTGCACACTCGCCGCAAACATTTATTTTCAATCAGCAGCGTAAATAAAAACTGCTGCAGATTACGAGACGGCAAAAAGTTCGCACTTCGTATTGATTTTAATATTACTCCTTTGTGGTAACATCATGATGATGTTTCCCGTTTATTTCCGTGTTGCCTTTTTTTCGAATACCTTTGAAGATGCACGAGATGAACTTCTGCGTGCAGCTCACGTAAATTTCGCCCAGCTATCGGCGCCAACGCCGAGAAGGATAAGGGGAGGAAGCGGTGAGTGTCGGGAAGAGAAAATAGAAAATAGAATTTCGTCTTTCGAGGCTTCGACGCACGGTGGCGATGGTGGAGGCTTCCAAATTGAATTAGCCTTCCACAAAGACGAAACTAAATGAGCAAACGCAAAGTTAGATATAGATAACGCGCACTACACCACCAGGGCTCTAACCTACCTACTTTTCTTGTTGCCATAAAGTTTCATTCCAACCTTATTTTAGAGTCCTTTATAAACCGAAAAATACCGCATACTCATATTTCTACATAACACTTTTGTATACTACTTTCGTTGGTTGTACGAAAGTACCGTATAAACCTAAACATCAAATAAACCTTAATAAAGTGTAAATAAACGTGTAATTAATTTAAGACTGAAGGGGTATACGGGTAAATAGGGTCAGTGAATGAACGAGCTTTGTGTTTTTCTTCCTAAAATTAGATTTATTTATGAAATAAAGGTTTTATTTTGTTAATTATAAACATTTATTTTTACAAAAGGATTTCCTTCGTTAAATTTTCATTAATTTTACTTAATCCTTCTTTACAGATCGTTTTTAGGTTTTCTTTCATTTTGAGCAGGTATTGCAAAATATAGCAAAACATATAACAAAACATAGCTTAATACAAACAGTTTTTGCAGGTACAAACATCATGTAAAGATTTTCGGAATATTCTAAATAAACTCAAACATCAAACCTAAATAAACAGTAAATAAACGCGTAATTAGCGTGTATCAAAGTGTGCATGCACATGTAAAAGTCGTCTATTGAATAACGTGAGTGCGTAAATTTGCTGTAATTCAGGGCTTTTGATTTCGCGCAATCGTCAAGGATTAACGTGTTTGTCGAGGACTTAATTACCACTCGTGCCTGCGCGGAAGACACACCTTCCTGAACACCTAGGCAGGGCCGCAACCTGTGGCAACTTTCCGGCCATGTGCAAACACGCGGTGAGTGAGCAGGGATGGTGTAGGTATACGAATAAGTAGAGTGGGTGCGAAGCGGTTACATACGAAATGGCGGAGGCGCCTGGGAACGCGACGTTGTTTTATTAATTTAAATTACAAGCGCAAACAGACGAACACGTTATCGTTCCCACATTCTGCGTTCCGTGGTCGGCAGCGAAAGGTACTCGTGGAAAATATATTCACCTGCGCGTTCACCGCCAGCGCCGGCCGGAATTAATTTAATTTATGCTACGCACCCGGCGACAAACGTTGCAATGGCGAAAATCCGAAACCTCGCTGAGTCAATATGCATACGCATACGCGTTGTACACTTTTTGGGTGCGATACAGGCGCCAGACGAGCGAATATAATTCTCGATGTCAATTCGACGGTGGCGGCGCCGGCGATGACTAATCAACTGAAAGGGCCTAATCGAATGACAGTTATTCGCGTTTGTGACGCCCCCCTTTCTGTAAAGCCATGTGTGATTCAGCGAATGTGATCATCGGGAATGCCTTCGGTAACACTTCACAGTGCTGAGCTATGTGCAATGTGATGTTTCGGCGGTGGCGGTCGCGGTGACGGTACGGTGGTGGCTTCCAACCCCTGCGCCGAGACTGTGTGTGCAGGTGTAGCACCCTCGGGCCAGCTGTGTGCCTCAAAGCACCGTGGGCGACCGCTTCGTCTCTAATTGATTAGATTTTCATTAATTAACTCCGATCGGCGGCGTACGGTAAGGAAACGCATAATCGCGAACGCAATTAAATCAATTAAATTCCACGATAAGACACATTTCATCGCGCCGGCTTCTCGCATTCTAGTATTATGCATTTCATTACTCGAAATACGGTGCGTATTTTAATTAAAATCACATCGTATTAACCGTCTTAATTCCGACTTACATTAGAAATCTGAATAAAATTAATACCTTTATGCTTGCTGCCTAGTAGGGAAAGGCTTTCAGGTCACACAAGTGCAGATCGTTTCTACCTGAGGTAACCTTTGCCAATATTGACAAGATGGCACGGCATCTCGACATGACGTATCAGTAGGTTAACAAGTAGCCTTATATCTGTCTTTTTCAGCGTTATAATTTTTTGGGCTGCGTCGTATGAGATATCGTGCATTCTCCTGTCCAGCCTAGGACCCACTTCGCCCCTTCAGACGGTCTCTTGTCTAACCCCATACCATTTTCTTATCCATTCCTTTGCTGGAGACATTAATCCTCCATATGTTGGTTGAGCACGATATTGTGAGTTTGTTGCCTTGCCCCAATTCCTTGAGCACTTTCATGAAGTTCGAAGATACTTTTGACTTATACTGCTCATCCTGAAGGGCTTTTAGTGCAACTTCACAATCTGTCATGATATAGATGCATTTATCCTTTAATAGCTTTTTGAGGCACGGCTAGGCACGTTCTATTACCATGAATTTTGCATGAACTATTGAGGGAGCTGCACCTTCCACGATGGATTCGTTCCAATTTGACCCGAGAATTCCTATGCCAAGGTCCACCTCTTTTTTTCATGTGTCCGATTACCAAATCACGTTCATTTTGTCCCCAGCTAAACTCTAGATTTCGACGATTATGTTTGTATAACTTTGTTCGATTTTTAAAACCTAAATTGAATTTTCAATTGATAATGAGATATATTTAAATAACAATTATATTACTAATTTTATAACCAATGCGACCTGATTTAATAAAGTCATTCGCACTATGCCCTGAAATGTATAAACATTCTTAAACAAGAAGTGTTAAAATGTATAAAAACATCTGGTAAATGTAACTTTCTAATGAAACTAAAATATCAAAAGAAATATTCAGTGAATAAATATTAATGCATTTCACGCTAACTCCAATTCGAAAAACAAAATGCACTGCTGAACAGCTGAACTGAAAGAAGGTAAACATAAAACAAAATGTAAATGCGCAAAATGTTCAAAAAAATATAAATATAGTCGCAGGTATTATACATCCATGAAAAATCGCGTTTCAGATGGCGTTGCGTTTTTGCGCGCTCCCGCTCTGGTGGGGAGGGGAGGACGAGACGCGAAAACTCATCCTGGCAAGCAGCAGGAATGACTCCCTCAACGAGGCAGACAGTCGATAACAGCGGACCGGCACGGTCGCATGATAACGTCGCTTAAATGTGCAATAAAAATGAGTGGCATCACTCAAAGTAACTTACATTAAACTTCCCAAGTGATCATTACGCATTACCAAACTTCCACCAACGAAGCAAAATATAAAAATAAATGCACCACTCACTCAAACCAGCATTTTCGTTCTAAATAATTAAACGGTGTTTACACTTTTGAAAGTTGGATTGTTAAACTCCATTATGTAAGTACTGATAAATCCTTTTCAAAAAGTTACTCGAATGTAATCGCACTTAATGAATTTTTGAAATAGTTTGAAGCAGTTTGAAACAGTGAAAAACAGGGAAAATGAAAAATAAAAGAACAAGGTGAAAATATAGAACCCAGGGTAAGATATTATGGGTGGTAAACAAAGATTTAGACTTTCGTAAAAGTTGGCAGAGCTCGAAAGTGTGGCCACACTGAATTTTATTAAAAATTATGAATATGAAAAACGTTGTCGATTATGAGTTTACTTTCGTTAGAAAAGTTTATTCGCGAAAATGCCGCGTGGAAATTCCTCAAGGTTTTGTGGGGGTCCCGTCCGAAGTTTTTCCCTTTGATGGTGGAAACTCCACATTGTCCTCATCCAGGAAGCTGAAATTGTAGGTCAGATACAACAAAACCTCATTCAGGAAGCCGAAAGTGTAGCGAAGGAAACTGCAAGTTAAAAAAGAAACTGCAGGTGAAAAAAAAAACTAAAAATAAAAAAATAAAGACATAGAAATAGAAAAAAATAGTTGCAAAAACTTTGTGGTCATATGCTTAAGCTGCTTTTACATCGGTGCGAAACGAAATTCCAAGTGAAATTTTTAATTTGAGCACGCTCTTTGTGAGATGCTTGTGAGTGATGCATAGACTAATTAATCTCCGTTGAAATGCATTTTTTATGTTCTCGCATGCCGCCACCCGCTCTCAGTCTGACTGCCTGGCTAGAGGCTGGAGGGTGGCGCGCCCCGTGGGTTGCTTTTTGTAGTTTGTTTTTGTTGGTGTCTTGCTTTCATAAGAGATTGATCACTAGCGCTTTGGCCTTTCTCTCATTTTGTTCTCGCGCGCGCTTTCGTACGGCAAATAGTAGCGAGAGTGTGCATAAAGTAGCGCCGGGTGTCTGTAGGTTCATAGTTCATACATAATGTACAGCGTCGCTGGCATGCAACCCGTTTATTTGCGATGCCGAGTGCATCTGTTCAAATTGTGCAACTACGTCATTCGGCATACTGCATAACTTGATGCATATTAACAACGGCTTAAGTTTTGATTATCGTCTTCCAAACTAATGTCATTTATATCAAGTAGATCAACAGGAGAACTTTCCAATAGTCCATTAATTTAATTTGAAGTAATTGTCAAATAATACAAGGAAGGGATATGTAGTGTCACGAAACAATTTGGGAAGACTGCAGGCATTAGTTTGTGACATATGGCGACCGCGACAGGACACGAACTGTAATCCCAGGATTCCGATGATTGCACTCTTTTGTAAAGCGGTTAATGCACTGCACTGCACTAAAGGGTTGCTACACAAACACCGTATGGGCTTAATCTCCTTCTCTTACTTGACAACATACACAAAGAGTAATTGTCGGCATGCAAACTTCAGATTTCTGTACGTTCAAGGATTGAATATAGAGCCAGTAAAAACTAAAGACTCCCCATTTATTACACGTCTTCTTCTAAGTCGTAACAACACCTCTGTGTGACCCAGTGCATTCACCGTGCTACGAATTATTGCCGTCGATATTGGTTCGCGACCGTGGTAGGATATGAACCTGCAATCTTCGGATTTGCAGTCCGAAGCCCCTGCCGCATGAGCTTAATCTCTTTCTCTTATATGACAACATAAACAACGGGTAGTTGTCGGCCTGCAATCTTTAGATTTCAAGATGTCCAAGGATTGAATGTAAACCCTGTGCGTTCACCGCTTTACCAAAAAGTGCTGCTCAGTTACTACACATCCTCTTTTATTTTAAGCCGTAACAACACCTACATGAGACTCAGTGCGTTTGCCATGCTACCGTTCTCTGACGACGCTCACCTTCAGGTAGTAAAAGGGGTTGACGACATTGTTTGGGGACCTATAGAATCGAACCAAACATTATATAATCATCTGTTGATATTTCTCCGGAAATACCATCTTTTAACTATCTTATCGTAGCATTGATAATTCTGGGCTACTGAAGATTATCCCTCTATAATTATGTAGTTCATTTACTAGAAATAAATTTTCAAAAGGAATTGACTGACTCTGGTATTTTGAATAAATCTGACCACATTGATTTCCCAATACGTACGTTCCGTTATCTTATCTAATCACTGATTGTTGCTATAAAACATAATTTGAAGAACCAGACTCTGTTTCACAAAGTGTTTTCGTTCAATTGACCAATTTCATCGAGTATTTCATTTTCCTGATAAGGAAAAGAACTCTTATCAGGAAAATAAATATTCTTCTTGACAAGTTCGTTTTGGTTGACGATATGTAAATATAAAATTAAAATATGATATAAATAGGACATAAGAGATAGACTATTAACGTATAAAATAAATTAGTTCCCAAGATAATATTTGATATTTCTGTCATGGTAGAAGTATGAAATTTGACACGAAGCATCACGGCGCCGCGGGGGCGACCGTGTGGCCAATTTACGCTCTCGTCAGCACCACAGCAGCCGCGTGCTATCTTAACGCACTCGGGGGTGAATTCGTGCACGACGACATCCCCGCAGTGGTACTAAATGACGACGTGGTGGCAACTAGACCACTCTTTGACGCCCTACGCAACGACTTCTGGGGCACCCCAATGGCAGATCCTCGTAGTCACAAATCCTACCGTCCTCTGACGACGCTCACCTTCAGGTAGTAAACCCCAGTGCCCCATCCCTACACCCCTATAATGACTTATCCCACATTATACCACCTAATCCGTCGGGTGTTTTCGGTGTTTTCAGACTTAATTTCTTATTATTCGGCCTCACACCCTTCTGGTTTCATCTGATGAACATAATACTCCACGCGACGGCGGCGGCACTTTTTACGCGCGCCTGTCTGGAGGTGGCACGTCTTGAAGCACAGTTTGCAACCTTGGCGGGCCTCCTCTTCGCCGTCCATCCCATCCATACGGAGGCGGTGAGTGAATTTTTTATGCGGCCCGACGAAAATTAAGCGCAACATTTTAGGTGACTGGAATCGTCGGTCGGGCGGACGTCCTTGCCGGCGTCCTCTTTCTCGCTGCCCTGTTGGTATATCACCACGCCATGCTACAATCATCACCGGAAATATGGACATGGATACACGTCGTCCTCGGCGCATTCAGCATGCTAGCGAAGGAAACCGGCATCACCGTTTTTCTTGTCAACTTCGTGTTTGATCTGTACAAAACCTACCCTCGTCTGAAAGCGTAAGCATCATATTTGATTCATTTTTCAGGCGTGCGTAATAATTTAACGCTTTTGCGAACACTTTGCAGGGACTTTGTTGATGTTCGGTGGACGCGGGACACAAAGCGGTTTCTTCGGAGGTGTGCGCTTAATCTAACTTCGGTAGGTAGGCGAAGGTAAATCTCGAAAGTTATATATTACATTACTGCGTTTCTCTTTCAATCTCTCCCCCACCGACAAGTTTGGCGTATTAGTCACGCTGAGGCTTTGCATCCTTCAAGGATCGTTACCCACGTTCTCCGAGCAGGATAATCCAGCCGCTTTTCATTCCAGTAAATTAGTCAGGTTGGTAGACATTCCGGATACACGCCAAAAAAATATTGCACGCACAAATGTTACCATACGTTTAAGGGTGGTTCATGCATAATGGAGGGTCATTCTAAAACAGGAAAACTATTCAAAAATCATGTTACCCACTCTTGAAAATCTCCGAGTGCCGGTTTATATGGATGAATTACCATTGTTTAGTTGTCTGATATAATGTCCCTTTAGAATGAAATAAGTCTGCTCCCTCAGTCTGTATTTTAACTAAAGAAATAAATCGTGTAGTTCATGGTGGTAGTAGTGCAGAGCAGATATTCTATTTGGATCGTTGCTAATGCGCAATGTACACACAGGACAATGACATTTTGCTATCTGGCTGCGTTTAACTGGTGGCTACTGCTCTGTCCGGCAACGCTCTCCCACGACTGGCAGATGAGCTCGGTCGCGCTGGTCACGTCGCCAGAGGACTCGCGCAATCTGCTCACGTGCGTCGGCCTGCTGCTCGTCCTGCTGCTTGTCGCTCGGAGTGCTTTAGATTTCGAGGTACTTATTTTTATATCCGGCAATAACAGCGCGTAATATTTAGTCATACATTTCCATAAATACATTTTATTCCTTTCCATGAGGATTGCTGACATGCTCCACACGTGCCCTCTCCTCTCTCACACGTGCAGGGATCATGCCGGGAGGGATTTTTATTGCAGCCGTAAACATGTCAATCGAACTTTTTACCTTGCAATTTTTAGAATCACGAGAGTGCACCGATTATCTTGGGAGTATCGATGCTTTTACTTCCGTTCCTCCCAGCAACGAATTTATTTGTAACGGTGGGATTCGTCATCGCCGAGAGGATTCTCTACATACCGAGGTAAACACGTATGGTATGCATATCGAAGGATATGCTAAAAATATGAACCTGAGGTATTTTAGGCTATCCTCCGATAATCACGTTATTTGCCTACAGCATGGGATGTATCCTGCTGATCGTAATGGGAGTACGCCACATGTGGCGGGGTTATCAACGCCATAGACAGACGATCGTGTCCGGT
This sequence comes from Mimaenictus wilsoni, assembly GCA_027575185.1. Taxonomy (NCBI): domain Eukaryota; kingdom Metazoa; phylum Arthropoda; class Insecta; order Coleoptera; family Staphylinidae; genus Mimaenictus; species Mimaenictus wilsoni. The sequence continues at coordinate 80,233 of JAODAC010083353.1, read as the reverse complement.
GTGTTGTTGATACTGATGTGCCAAAGTTTACGCTGTTTGATTCGTAATCGAGACTGGTTATCACGGGAAGCATTACTTCGTGCTGGCATTGCGACACTGCCACATAATGCTAAAATGCACTACAATTACGCAAATTTTTTGAGAGACTCCACACATTACGAACTCGCAATGGCACACTACTATTCCGCTTTAAGGTTCTATTCAACGCAATTCAATTCCATGTATGTCCTTTTCTCATCGCTGTGTTATAGATTGTGGCCGACGTACGCGAGTGCGCATAATAATTTGGGGACACTTTTGAAAGACCCCCGAGAGGCCGAGATGCATTTCAAATTGGCGATAAGGTTCTCTAAAGATCATCTCAATGCACACTACAATTTGGGGAAAATGTACCAGCGTACGAACACGACGAAAGCCAACGAAATGCTGCAGAAATGTCTTTCAATAGAAGCGGGCTTCAAACCGGCATTCATTGAACTATGTCGAACAAATCGGCAGAAAAATTCGCCTGCTTGGCATATGCAAAAATTGTTGAAGAATATTGTACTCATTAATAGTAACGATCCTGAATATTTCAAAATATATGCACATTGGCTATTGATACAAGGTACTTCTAGTAAATTTAATTTAAGTAACCTAAGACTAACAGGCTACTTTAAACTTCATTTTCTTATTACACTATGTTTTCTGATTATAGTATTATAGTATATAGTATGTCTTATAGTCTGCAACATGATCCGTACATTTACTCCGAATTATATTACAGGGAATGCAAAACTGGCCTTTAAATATTTATTACTAGCCGAGTCAAAATCTAGAAATTGCTACGAAGCAATCATAAAAGCTATGCAACTTTTGAGGCGCTTTGGTGATAACGGCCGACTTTTTCAAATTATAACAAGGTAACTAACATAAGTTTTAAATCTTCGTCCGTTTTATAAGATTTTCGTTCATATCATAAGATATTCGTTTGTTTTATAAGATGTTCGTTCGTTTTATAAGATGTCGGTTCGTTGTGTAAGTTTGCAATTCAATTTTTTCGTAGGTATCATGCAATTCGCCGACTGACGACTGGATTTACATCAATACATAATAATGTTTACTTGCAGTCCTGGCATTTGAATTTCCAAGTGCGAAACCACGCATTGACGTACACCAAACGGAACATAACTATTGATAAAAATCATACCGTATACACGCATGGCATTTTATAAACTTTTTTGAATATTAATATTAAGCTATTATATGAAAAACTATTTTAAACCTTGTTGAATATATTGAATAAAACTACAACTAAATATTTTTCAATTATTTCTTGTTATAAATATTCATACTTTTTGTTGGTGCGATAATGAGAATCCATTACAATGTTTTTTTTTTTTATATCATCGTGTTTCCAGGATAATTCCAATTCGTTTTGTGCGCATATTTTGCATGGGTAGTTTATGATGAAGGTAATAAACAACAAATAAATATTTGTTAAATATAGAGTGTTTTAATGAACCGCATCGTTCTCGCCGGACGCATATATTCAGCCCAAAATGCACGTGCGAAATTTATGCGGTGCGTTTTCCGATGGTTGGGCTTGCGCGAAATGCACATTTGTGGTGCGAACAAATTTCCCGACTACAGGGGCGATTGAACCCATTGGCTGATTTTCACAATTTGTCGGTCAAATGTCTGTACATCATAAAACAGAAGAAATAAAATAAAATAAAACAATACGAATGGGAGATTTCAAGATATTCAAATTCAGTGATTTCAGTAAAAACTTGAAATGACTTAAAATGGATAATATTTCCGAGTTTGCTAAAACTTTTTCGAATATTGATGAA
>JAODAC010083353.1:0-78298 GCA_027575185.1 Mimaenictus wilsoni | reverse complement strand
TGAACAAGTTAGATCAAACTATGAGTTATGACCGACAAAAGTTGAAAATCACCCAGTGCATATCCCCTAGCCGGCCAAACAAACGCAACAATTTAAATTAGCGCCGAAGCGGGTAGACCGAAATGAAAACCGTAATATAAATCGACAAATACGCGCAGCATTCGTGCGAGTGAGGACGAACTGCATTAACGCTTGCGGCGAGGAGTGTGCGGGTGCGCATTGTTGTCGACAAATTGGTCATCGATCATGTCCGCTTTCGGCGAATTGCGACGACAGCTGCTCGCGATGGATTTCGGCCCCAATGAATATTAATGCAAAATTAATCACAACATGAGCGATATAATTGAATATCATCAATTATTCGGGGCGGAAATGATACACATGCAATTCCCTTAATTCCATTCGGCGTAATGAAGTTATTTGTAAAATTTCAACCGAATTCAGCACGCAGCGCTCGCTCACTTCCAGCAGGTCGCGTGTTGTTTTAATCCCTGCAAAACATTCCGATGTTACGCAAACATTACAATGGCTGTGTAAACACATTAGTATCGATCATGCAAATTTCTGCGTGTAATAATTTTAGCAAACTTTTCCTTCGCAGCCTAATCTAAACTGACCTATCCAAACGGGGCGTAGAGGATTTAGCATTGTTTAACACAACGTTAACTAGAAGTTTGCTTAATCCTAGCTAATTTAATCACAATATGAGAATAACTTTTTGAAAGACCAATAAGATTAGTACGTTTTGTTTAATCTACTTTTATTTAACTAACTCTAAGTTTGAAATTACTATTGACAAGGTAGTTGTATAACTGAAAACTTTTAATTGGATTATTTAAATTAATTAAAGTATTCTAACTATCGCATAAGACACATTGGTAGGAGATAGTGCACAGATTCTCGACAATTAACTGAAAAGATTTTTGAAAAATATTAAAAAGTGGCGAATTTATAAGTGTTTAAAATTAACCAACGCATAACAAAGTTATACTATGTAAGAGGAGCGCACGCCTGAAATAACCACTCATATTAGACGCATGCGCCCAGTCAGCCTCGAGTCAAACATGTTTTCTCAATTTTCTCGGCTTCTATTAGAGCTAGGATAAAAATTTAAACTATTTTCCTCTTCATTAAATCGCCCAGAGATCATGGGCAAGAGAACGCCTCTGAATATAAGTGACAGATTTAGGAATATTGACAGGAATATTGATATTATTGCCAATATTTTTCGGATTTTTCTCATTTTACTTCAATTAGAGTAAGAAAACTAAAAATAATTCTTTTTCAAGCGTTGAAAACTTGAACTTTTCAATTTTTTACACTAATATTATCATTACCTCAGCATAATTAATTATGTTGTAACATAAACATAATGTAAAAGTGCATTAGTAGTTATTTTAGTGGCCGTAAACAATCTAGAAGTGTTTATTGTAACCCTAAACAAGAAACTGAAATACTACCCGAAAAATAATATATTGTACACATTAGCAAATTTTCCCACTAAACTCGAAACCTAAACAAAAAGCTTTAATACCCACCTCGGCTAAAAATACTTCATAATACTTCAACTAATGACCCGGTACGACACGTATGTACCGGGGCAACTCCTAATGACACGAACACGTTGCCACTTTCTTACGCCGCTTGCCATCACGTCGACAGCCCGCGTCGACATTTCGCTTCTTCTCGCCGTTTTCGTTTGCTTTGTTTCGCGCTCCCCTCATCGCAACAACGCGCTACCCCCAACGTGTGCGCGAACATAAGCTGGAGATATTAAAGAATTATGTTACAATAACAACGCAGGGGCTTTGCGCTGTTTTGCTGTTTTCCGCGCGCATTAGTGCATCGTTAACGCGCTTTTGTTGTCAGGAATTAAGGCATTTCGACGCGCGCGCCCACCGACAAAACAAGCACGAAATACTATGTTGGCACAAAAACGCAAAAAACAAAACCGCATCGCCAAACTATGCGCCAGCGCGAAAGAATAAAAGTAAATACTGGTAAAATAATAAAATACAAACATATTTGCACATATATTTTTTAATGGCCGAACAATGTTCACGTTGACTTGCAGCAGCGTGATATGAGCTTAAACGGTTCGTGAGCAAAAAAGTGAAAAAGTTAAAAACCCCTCCGGCTATGAAATGCAAGTTTATCCAGGCGGATGGGAGGGTTTATCTCCTGACAAATCCTCGTTCTCGCATGTCCACTGGCGGGTTAACACCGCTGAATGCGAAATTCGATGCTCGACGCAAAAGGTGCGACCACACCGAACAACCTTCCGCAGAAGCTTGGGTGGACGTAAAAAGAGCGTCAGCACATTCGGTCTCGAAGACTGAGATACATGGCCATAATAAAAACTCGGATTTTTCACGAATCCCCCACGGTGCTATCTGACTACGGTCGGCAACGGCGTTTTCGGCAGCTTTTTGCCGTGGTTACACCTTCGTGGTGCCGCATTTTCACACGTTTCGCCAACGTTTAACTACACGTTAGTGAGGTGTTTTCAGCATTCCGGGTCAAACCCCTAACGCGGCGCAATCTTGTTGCCAAAGATTAATTCCCACAGCAATAAAACAAACATCCACAAATGATCAAAAATAACCCACAACAGCCTAAACCTAAACAACTATTATACTTATAATCAAAGTATATCCCACAACAAAACTATTTAATCGTTTTTCTTTAGTAGAATACGAAATTGCAGGTATTTAACCCCTTTTTTGTTTTACTTCATATGATTAATGTATATAATAAAAAGCAACGCTGAAGTGAAACTCTAAATAATCAAAAATATTCTAGTCGTACTTATTTTAATAATCGCCCATATAAAAATGTTTTAAAACAAAGACACCGAAATTAATGACCGGCATTTTATGCACGTTGACGACTCTCGCACGGTGGTGGAGGCACCGGGAAACGCACACGGGCACTCGGGCAAAAGCGTAATAACGAGCACGTATTTCATTTAAAACTGAAACCATCGCAACATGCCGTTTGCCGGCGGTAGGGCGTATAAAATGTTGAGAATAAATTATGTGCATAACAAGCAATGGCTTATAGTAATTACCAGGACGTGCATCTTCTGTTCTTCTCATTTCGCAGTTTTCCATCCACTCCGGCAAATATCCGGTAAAAACTATTTCAATGCGCGATCCACTGTCGTTCTCGCACATGTTTGTTATTCACTAAAGTTAAATAATTTAAATCAGCTTATCTCAAATTGTACCATACATCATTTAGTCTAATCCTGCTTTGTGTATAATCCAAAACATATTTCAGTTTTGTTTGTAAAAACTAGGAAAAGGACGGTTTTCATCTGAAACAATTAAATGGCCTGACTTTTATTAACTTTCCGTACTAGTTTTGGAGTAGCATTATATTGCCTTTTTTATTGCCTATATTATATATTTTTATATTTTAAAAAGTTTCTATGAGTGGTATTTTCAAGCATTCCGTTAAACAGAATAGAGTATCATAAGAGACATGAACAATGAGAAGTTATTCAATGTTATTATCAACAGCACATTAAAATGCATTTGTCACAATTAAAATGCAGTCGCAATTTGAAGCTTATAAAAGAAATATTGCAGTCCAATTTCAATATCTAACTTTCACAATAAGTCTATGAATTGGAAATAACTTGACGGTAACGCGAACCCGAGTGTTACTAACTCACAATAGTAAAGGTACCAAATTTCGTAGGGCGACAGTTGAATGTAACTGGTCTCCGAAATCCGTCTCCATTATAAGATTTTCCGCATCTGGTAAATCTCATTTCTCAGGAGCAAATTCGAAGTTGAATGAAAGTATCTAATTTCACATTATTAATCAAACTATTTGAGTATGATAAATATGAATTTTCATTATTAAGCAAAGATAAATTATTGGACATTTGAGAATATTTAGGAAAGAATTTGATTAAAAATGTGTGAATCAAAAGACATAATTAATAAAAGTGAGACTTTAAAAAAACTTGCAAAGACAAGTTTAGAGAGTGAAAAACGAATCTAAAATACACTCAAAAGGAATCTAAACGTAAACAGCAATTAAACTTTTAATCAAGTTAGTAATTAAAAACTAATGGTACTTATACGATTTCCTTGAGCGACCTCACATAATTAAATAAATCTTTGCCCTAGATTAGCTGTACTAACTGATTATGTTAAATTACGCTGATTGGTTTATACCTAATTGATTTATATGGCATGAATCATTGGTTATATCTATATGTATAGGTTTATATAAGGTATTATAAATATGATATTAATGCCCGACAATATTCTGAAAAGATATTTTAATAATATTAAAAACTAACAAAGTTAGGAGTGTTTAAAGTTAACCAACGCATTTATGTTATACTACGTAACAAAGGCGCATGCGTTAAATATCAATATAATCAAGCGTGCTCTCACCTCACAGATGAGAGATTCACCAAAATGACATTCGCTCAAAATATAGATAAAATTTGTGGAATAGTTGATATTACTGACAGAATTATTTGGATTTTGCTACTTTATTTCAATAAGAGTTAGAAGAGACAAAATAAACCATAGTCAAAGAATGAAAACTTGAACTTTCGAAGTTTTCCCCCTTATATTATTATAACCCAACACACGCTGTTATACATACACTTCATTTGTAAGGGGGTGTAAACGATGTAAAAGTAACTAACCCAATGGTGAAGGTACCAAATTTCGTCGGGCGACAGTTGATCGTAACTGGGGCTCCGAAATCCGTCTCCATTATAAGTTTTTCCGTATCTGACCAACCTCATTTCTCAGGAGTAATTTCGTTGAATGAAAATATCTAATTTCACATTATTAATGAAACTATTTGAGAATGATAAATATGAATTTTCATTATTAAGCAAAGATATATTATTGGGACCTTTGAGAATATTTAAGAAGGAGTTTAATTAAAAATGTGTGAATCAAATAACTTAAATAAAAGTGAGACAACAAAAATGACTTGAAAAGGTTGGCGTACAGAATAAAAAATGTATCTAAAATGCACTCAAAAGGAGTACTGAGGAGTCTAAACGTAAACAGCTATTATACTTTTAATCAACTGAAGTAATAAAAAAAACTAGTGGTATTTATTCGTTTTCCTTGTACGACGTTACACAAGTAAATACGTCCCTATACTGGAGTTATTTTAAACCGAAATGTCGAATTTCAAATTATTCAAAGAAATCAAAATTAATCAAGAAAAAAGGAGAAGACCTTTAATAAATTCAGAACGACAACAAAAGCTAAGATTTTGAAAAACTTGAAAGACTGGACCAAAAGAAAGATACAAAAGTCCATTTCTAAACTGATGTTACACTTTTAATCAAAGTAAATCCCATCACAATTCTATTTAATCTTTTTCCTTCATGTATCCATTGATTGTGTTTTTCAATATATTTCCTTGTTTACAATAATTAAATAGCAATTGAAACATTTGAAAATGACAATTGAATCTTTGCAAAGAAAATACAAATATTAGCAATATGTAAAACAAATGAAGTTAATCAAACTAAAAGGTCAAAACTGAAAGCTTGCGAAGCTCCAGCGTAGTAGATTAAACATAAATCTAAAATTGTGTAAATTTCATAAAGACTTAATTAAACTTATCGCACTTTCCGAATGTGCGCGCGTCAACCCGACAAACCCACTGAAAACTCGCCTCCTCGAATGCATGTTACGCCGGCGATGTTATGGAACTGCGACGCCTAATGTTATCAACGTTTTCGCTTCGCTTATTGTTTTCCGGCTCCGCGCTTCCGGCGACGGGTCTCCACGTAAATTCGAAATTTATATGCGCGAACGTGAATGGTGAATTATTCTTCAAAGCAGGAGAGCGCCGCCGCCTCTCCCGGAGCGCATGATCTGATACAACGTCGTCGCCGTCGTCGCATCGGCGGCGCACTGTAGCCGCCGTCACACGCCATTTCGACGTGTTGGTATTATTATAATTTTCCGACTGCGACATCATTGGGTTTCCTGCTAGTTGGCATGGAAAATAATCAAACAATACAACAACGTAATAAATGAAAAACATGCCATTCCTAGAGCCGGAAGATGGAAACCGCCAAACAGGCATTAGCATAATTATTCATCCGGAAATCAACTCTGTGACATTGCTGATGTGGGATTAATTTTGTTTTTCGAATATTCATGAAAATTAAATTCGTAACGCCATCTTCTAGAAAATGGATGAATTTATGAAAAAGCTCTATGGCATTACAGTCTTCTCTAGAAAAGCTCACACTGTTTTGAAACTTTAATTTAGTTTGGCTATTACTCAGTTAGTGGCACTCTATGTTTGTTCTTCTATAACAATATGTAAATATCGTGTGGTTCAACATAAAATTGCTTGGATGCTATATATTTCTGGCGTTTACCAAGAAAAAATAAAGAAATAGTATCCCCAGATAGTGATAAGTTACTTTATTCCAACAATAATAAATACAACTAAAACGTTTGATGTCACAAATGAAGATATAACCATAGAAAAGTAGAAATAGTATCCAAGCATTTGTGTCATAAATATTTATCTAGCTAAATGTACAATATCACCAGGAAAGCGGTAAATAGAAGGAAATGTGTAAAGTTTTGCCGACTTCGGTATTGATTTAGTATTTATATCACTAGTTCAAGAAAATAGTGCAAGTATCTGTCTCGGGTATTTTATTGTAAGGCGAATAAAAAATATGTAGCAAAGAATTTATATGTGCTAGCAATGCAGAAAAACGTAATTTGAATGGTATTATCGCGCTTGGAAATAGAAATGGTGTGATTTCTTTGTCGGCGCGTTTTAAGCCTCTTAACAAATGCGCTCGGATGCGAAATAATCCCCTCCCGACAAAGCGCTTCTTTTTGCTGATATGAAAAAGATATAAATGTTTTCGCCACGTCGCGATAACGCAATTCAAACGCAGCGAAAAAGTTTAAACAATTCACGACAACAATGCATGCACTCACAAGTATTATATTGATAAATTGATAACGTAGTTTAATGTCAGCAAGTGTATACTTTGCATCGGAAGTTTTCAACTTGAAGCCTTCATTCGAGGAAACTTTGTGGAGCTGTAGTTTCATGCTGAACAACATAGGACGCTAAACAAAAATTGAATAAAAGTTAACTACTTAAGTTTGACGCATATGACCGTCGAAGTCGAAAGGTGCACGCTAGGAATAAAATAATCGGTTTAAATGTTTGTATTAAAAATGAAAATGTTATTTCTCTCTATAGTTCCGGGGTAACTTCGTTTTCTGTTAGAAATTTAATAAGCCGTCGTGTGTCAGTCAAATTGGCGTGTGGGTATAGCAGGCGTAGTTTTGATGGTGAAGGTGCCGGGCATCAACGCTCGCTTGTAAATATCTGTCAGAAACGGATGGGAATCCGCATTTAAACCGGATGTTGCGGTTGTAACCGCAGCAGGATTGGGGAAGGGGAGCTGGCCGAAAGATAGTATGCGACGGCAAGAACTTTTATTCCCCTGGCACTCATTAACGCCGGTTATCACTTCGATGAGCAAACATTTAACCTCGTGCGCCCAGCGAAATCTTTCTGCAAACGCTGGCGCTCTGCGGCGTTTGACTTGCTTATGACAAGTGCGAAAATTGTGCAAATCTCTCCGCCTGAACTGTGATTACATATTTATTTTACTGTCGGATTAATTAATTCGATGGTTCTTTTGTGCTGGTTGAATGATGTCGTTACGGTTGTTCGCCGATAGCAGGTAATTTCGCGAATTTCTCATCAACTCTTATAAATCTTATAAATTCCGAATAGAAATGCCGTGTGGTTATTTGTCAACTTGTCAACCACGTCTCCGTGTCAAGAGCAAGCGCCCCTGCAAACAGGCAGCATGTAACGTATAGGAATATTTGATGTGGCAGAGCAAACAAACTATCGTGTTGCGCGGCCGTCACGTTGGTGGAGGCGGCAGAGGTGGCGGTGGCGAATGTCACATGTGCACCGCGACCTGTGTCAATATCGGATCCATATTTGATTACCAACCCGAATTTGCGCTTGCAATTCGCTCCACATACACCGCGAAAACAACCAAAGTGATGCTAAACCTATTAAATTAAAACATGATACTTCACTATCTATCTGCGTTTTCCATTTTGCAACTTTCAACCCACATAATATTATGATTATTTATGAGGTGGAATGAAGTCTTATCATGATAAATTATATATTCATTTATTATTTAAAAATTGTATTATGCATTTATTTTCATTCCATGATTAAACATTTTCATGTTGGAAAGTTTGAATCAGCACATAATTCTCTAATCTAACCTGGTTTAAATAACAAAACACATTTAATATTCTAGAATTTGTTAACTTATAATAAAAGGACGTCCAATTAAGTTTCAAGATAGGAGTGAATAAAATATTAAGACGCATTTGACAAGCTCAAGTAACGCAATTTTGTTAACCGAGACCATATTTACTTAGTACACTCAGTGCTCTGCGTATGCAAAAGCTTGGAAGACTATTTCTATTGAGATTTTACCATCCCTTCTTGTTCAAGATGTGAAAGTTCTGAGGGTGAGTTGCGTGCTGCATTAAATATTCAAGCGCTAATGGCATTCCCAGGCACGAAGTGCGTCTCCGTTTCCTAACATCCAACACATTTGATGCGCAGGAACGCGCGAGATAAACATATCTAACTCGGGCAAACTAGACGAGCAAACAAGCAGTGCGAGGTTTGACAGTTGCGAGGAGTGCCTGAAACACTGTTGATTCAATACTCACGCAACTTGGAGAATAAATGCAGCGCGTACAATGCAAAAAAAATCGAAAGAAATTGCGATATTTTGAATAATTACTTTACATATTTGCACATGTACGCCCACTCGTACATAAAATCTGTAGTATTTGCGAGCATGCGTTCACGAGTGACAAATTGTTCGCTGTCAACACCGCCGTTCATTTTTAACGCCAGCGGAATTGGATTGAACTTCAGCGTCTAGTTTTCCGAATGAAGTAAAGTTGCAGCAAACTCACCTGGGAGGCTGGCTGCATGATTTCCATATTTTAGACAGTTTTCCAGTTAAAGTTCAACAGTTCACCCCAGTCTGTTTACCTGAACGCAATTCGAACATCATTCTTGCTTTTCACATCGCATCGCAGTGCGATTAACTCCCAACGGATACGTAAAAATGCGAAGGAAGAAGAAAAGCTTCAAAGAACGCGAAATTTCCCCGTCAAAAAAACGTAAATTTCACGGCCAAAAGAACAGGCAATCGTTAAGAATACCCAATATTTTACAATCCCACCGTTGTACAACGAATAAAAAAGACGATTTTTTCTTTTAAAGCTTCGCTTGTCAAAGAATAGGGCGAATCCAAATGAAACGCATTCATTGGCGTGTTTTTCTATACAATTTTCCCTGCTTCTTGTTAACCATTCGCGTTTTTCGTGCGGTTTTTGTTTGGTTTCATCGAGGACGTGAAAGAATTAACACTTGACGCGTGAAAACGCTTTTAAAAAGATGCACTCACATGATATGCGCCGTTCATTTCTGCGAGAAAATTGCAAGCGCATTCAGTCTCATTCTCACTGCGTTTTCCATGACTTTTCTATGAGGTACATCCAGTCTGTGCGGTTGTCCGTTTAGTTTTCTCTGCGATTTCACACACTTCAAGTGGTATAAACCTTTTTTTTTGCTCTTCACGTTGCGTTGGGTTTATTTCTGGGGGATGTGTCTGTTTTTACGGAATGCAAAATTCGGAATTTAGATTTCAGCTATTTCGGACGCACGTTCAATAAATTTGGGATTATCCTCGGTCGAGACTCAGGGATGTGATTTTGTATCCTCAGAAATTCCCACGAAATCGTACCGAAAGCAGACCTCTTGTCAATCAAGGCGAATAATCTTATTTTGGAAGCCTGTAGGCTAGTTAGAAAGGTATAAAATAAAAATGAAAGGATCAGCATCAACATCAACAAAACATCAACCAAAGTTTAGACAAACACTTTAATCATGAATATACGCAAAAAAATTTATTAAACCTCTAGATGATTGTAATGGTCATATTTTCTAGTATAAATGACTTACGCTGTTTAATAAAAATATATTATCACATAAACGTTGGATTATATAATAGGGTTTATGTTTTTAATATGTTTAATAGTTTAATTTTTATTGAAATAGCTTAAAATTTTAATTTTAAATAAAAAGTTAATATCTCCCGTAAACTGATAGGGTTTTGTCACATAAAAGGAGCTAAAAATATTCACGGTATGTGCATATAGATGAGAATATGAATTTTGAATAAAAATTTGATATCTCAAAATATATTTTACACAGATATAAGATACAACTAACTTTATTGATCGTTCAAAAATAAAGTTTTGACTGCAATATCTTACATATAATTAACCTAAATTGTGTTTAATTCCGGAACCACCTGTACATTTTTAGAAGTGAAAATATAACCGACTGTAAAATGCACGCTTGCAACGAATCGCACTGCTGCAGAAAGCCACAAACCTTCCGACTTTTTCTCTTGCCACCCCAGCCGTCGCTTCATTCTCAAAGCTCATCTTTGAATATTTTATTAAAAAAAGTCAGACACACGCAAATAAAAAAAAATCAACCTGTGCTTCTACCCAAGTTGTAGAAGCGTACATATCCACTTCCACACCGCTGGAATACGGGCGTGTCTATCTAACAGAGCGTAAAAAATAAAAAATAAACTTATTCGCGTGTTTCAACTATGGCCGTCGCGTATGGTTCTTCTCTCCTCGGGAAAATGCCCCGCATGTGTCACTGTGCATACGCAAGTATGCCACGCCGCCGGCTCATGTCCATTCGACCAGAAAGCACGCCGGATTTCAAAACACACGTTTTGGCAAGAAAAATATTAAGAATTTGCCGAAAGAACGCGAGTCGGGTGAGCGGAAAAAAGGCATGGCATTCCAACAAGTTATTTATTCATGCTGTACATTTATTTCCGGCCGACTTTCCGTTGCTACGGTTTCCCTAGAAGAATAGGAAAGATATGCAGGGTATTTTTTTCAGTGGTAATAAATTATTCATTAATTAAAACAAGATTTTCACATATTTCGTGTTGGGAGCTGTATTGTTATGGTGTCATTTGTATTACTCGCATTTTTGATGTCAATTGAGACGCATTACCCCTTTCCTTCGTTTCTTATTTATGTTTTATTTCGTGTTCTATCAAGGTTTCACGAGAGTCAGCTTAAAATTCAGGAAAACACGTACGATTTCTGGTTTTAATAGTAGAAGAGGCACTTCATCAAGAATACAAAGTCAAGACACGATAGAAAGAACAATTTGACGTCTGAATAGTTAGGATGTATGTGAGGAAATATATGTATGGTCGAATTTTTTCCGTGGCATAAATTATTCATTAATTAAAACCTGATTTTCACACATTTTGGGTTGGGAGTTGTATTTTTACGTTTGTCATTCCGTCGCATTTTGGCAGTCAAATGAGATGAATTATCCCTGTCCTTCGTTTCCTATTAAAGTTTTATATCGTGTTTTATCAGGGTATCACAAAAGTAACCTGAAAATTTAGGAAAGGACGTAGAATTTTTAGTTTGAATTCCACAAGAGCAAAAAATCAAGATAGGATAGAAAGAGTAGTTTGCACTCTGAAGAGTTAGCAAGTATTTAAAGCAATATATGCTGGTCTAATTTTTCTCCAGGCAATAAATTATTCATTAATTAAAACCAGATTTTCTCATATTTCGCGTTCATTCGTCGCTCGTCAGTCGCGTTCCGCACATTTTTGACGTCAAATGAGAGGAATTTACGACATTCCTTAAGCGCGGCCGTTTTTCGTGGCAAAGTTTTTTTTCGATCGACTGCATTTTCATTACCGGAGCACATGCAAGACGTCTGATGCCCACCGCCTCTTCGGACACTTTCACGTTCGATAAACGAACGCCGATAAAATAACGTACGCTTGAGGCTGTAAAAACGCGGCATTCATAGATAGGCGAAGAAAACGATCAAAGATATCTCTCCGGTTAGATGAATCATCGTTTTCAGCTACAGCCCCAGTCTGATGTTATTAAACTCCATTAAATGCTGCTGCTAATGTCGTTAAATTCGCAATAAATAGAAAAATAGACATTTGGGGGTTAGCTGGGGATGGGTCCAACAAAAAGCAGTAATAAGTGCCCTTATAAAGCTGTGTTTTTAGGGAAATCTAAAAGGTTTGTTTAGTTTGGCAGAGTTTATGCATGCAATTTGCCTCGTGGATAATACAACGAGCAACTCGATCTCGATGCAAGGCCGTGTCGTCGCAAAGTATCAGCGTTTTCATGCAAGAACTCCCAGCTGCCATCATCTCGTCATCCCATCGCACCATCGAGGCATCATCCCATCATCCTTCGTCTGAGCGGAAAACTCTCCGACGTAAATTTCGATTTCATCTCGATAGTTTCGACTTTTCATCGCGTCATACTGAACCGGGGTTTAGCGACGAGAGTTTGTGCAGCATGTGGATGCAGGCAAGGCCCCAAAATAGAGTTATTTCCAGCTGAGAAATTGAATATAAATATGCAACGGCTCGTTTGTTGCCCGACGGCGCGGCACGGTCGCACTCCAGGGATGCAAATACAAATACGAAACTGATTTCGGCGAAATTATGTGCATTAACTAGCCTAAAAATGCCGGCATGCGGCCAAATGCCGCCAGCGTTATTTATATCCCACCGCATGCCACTATACATTTATTTATGAACCTTTTCCCATCACCCTTTTCCCTCTACGACTATTTCTCCTGTGGTCTATGACCTATTTCAATGCTTCTCAAAATGTGGTACGAGTTCCGGTACATGAAATGCAAGGGGAAGAAATAGGGTCCTTCAAATGTCACTCCAAAAAACAGTAGGAAGTACACATACGAGGATGTATTTAATCAAAGAATTCCTTTCTCCTTTCTATACTAAAACCTGCTAGAACCTATAAACTTCTAGAAAGGTCACATACGTTAAAATATTTATAAACATTAAGGCATAAAATATAGTAGTTAAATATGTCACCCGTTTGACCAAAGTGTTATTACAAGTTTTCGTGTTTTATTGCTACTTGCAGTCACAATCTTTAACAGCCCAGATTAGAATCTCCCTAAGTTAAGAAACTGAAGGGATTTGAGGGTGACAGGGCATTCGCTTGGGTGCGCGAATGTTAAATGCTAAATGTTCGTGATTTCTAAGCGATTGCAGCGTGCAGGTGAGCGTTCAATTAGCCGACGTTGCGCGCGCGCTTTTGGAAAACCTAATAATGACGATGGGATCGCGTGCGTGTAATGATAAAGCGCTCCCACAGGTCGGACATTACCGCACAATCGCCCCGTATTGTCGTGCTTTAAATCAGTCATTCCAGACAGTCGTTTTAATGCTAAGAGCATACATTAATAAATGCGCCAAGAAACACTTCACTGTCAAGTAAACACATTATTTCGTAGAGAGTTATTTATTTACTTATTTATATTTTTTACAAGATTTCTGTTTCGTTCAGTTATTTCGTACAATGTTGAATACGATTACTAGAAGACTAGATGCATAATCTACAAATGACTTTTAAATGAACCTATATGGATTTGTATTTACATAATGTTTAAAACAAGTTTAAGTTTTACTTAAGAGGTAACCATTTTTATTTTTTAATGAATTTTTCTGAGTGGAACGGATATTCGTATGAAACATGCTGAATCAGAATCAAAGGAAATAGTCACTACTTCTATTACCTTTGATTCTTTAGACTTATTATTGTGATTGAAGACTATTGTTACCTCTTAAGTAGTACAAAACCAAAACTTAACAATAAAAACGCGTCAATGAAGGAACGAGAAGACTGATGAAAAGCAGTGATGCATAAACGCTCGTCGCTGTTGAATGGTTCCTGACTGCAAACGTTAACAATGTAGAGTTAGCGACATTAGCACGGAATAGATGAGTGATTGTGAAGAGTGATGATGTTGTTATTTATCACAACAATGGATCATCTGGGAGGAGGGGCAGGACTCACCGAGCAACAGGGCTTCGCGTAGATCCCTGACGGGCAGGTTCTCGACCACGGCCTTTCTTCCATCCGCTGTGGCAGCGGCAGCGGCGGCGGCTGGCGATACGCTGGCAACGCACTTCGCCCGCATCGAGCCGTCCTGGAAGTGGCGCGCGTGCAGCGCAAAACGCAGTCCGAGCACACTCGTTATCAGTCCGTCTTTGTGCTGGCGAGCCGGGTACTTTATCAGCGCATTGTCACTGGACACCTGTGTGGAAAAACAAGGATTTTGTGCTTAGCAAAACGGCCGTCATTATCACATAAAGACATTCAGGTCGTCATACGATACTAGTTGAAATTTTAGAATTTTACAAAGCTTCGTAAATTTTACAAAGCTTGTAGTTTAATATTTGGCGACCGTGCGTGCGTCAAAACCCTTTGGAGCACATTTCTAGAAGCTACTAATGAAACTCATTAATACAGGTACTTTGGTTGTAGTAGTAGTAGTTATCTCTTGGTGCAGTTACTGTCAGCGGCATTCGCTACTCTTCAACAGCATCGCCGTTCATAATCACCGTTTCCACTCTTGTATATACTACTTACTTGTTCATATTTAAACACCTGCTTTTATTTTATAAAAAATAAATTAAAATTTCCCGAACATAATAAATCAATACAATAAATACATGCTATAATTATATTTTATGGCATTTTTATGTTATTTTGGACATTTTAAGCGAAACTATCCATAAAATAATGTATTTATTGCATCGAAGTTATGGCTCCATCAGAATTTGAAACGAATTGATATATTTGGTGTCTCGTATACTTTTATACAAACATCTAAACCAAATATTGACAAACTCGGAAACTTACTGTTCTTTTAAACAGTGGTGCATAGTACCAATATTGCAATTGTTCATTGATTTACATATATTCTACGTTTATTTACCAAAACATAGTAGTGGAAAACAACGAAAAGCAATACTCTACCAACAACAAACATTTTTTATGATCCTATTATTGGTTTTATAAAGTTTTATGGCCTTTTTATGTATACGAAATATATGCGTATTTCAGCAAAATACAAATGTTTTATTGAAAATATAATCAATACAGTTCCTATTCTCCTACTCTCAGTGGTTGCCAAACTGGGAGGCTCTTAGGGATTTCAGAGCAGGCGCGTGATTTTGCAATAATAGACCAAGGAATTAAAAGAAATTAAAAGACTATAAACAAATTAAAACATTCTCTTAGAGGGATCGGAATCACATAAAAATGCTCGTGCTGGCTTATTTTAATCCTAAATCCCTGCAATGAGTCTCACAATGAATCAAGTAATTGAACGACAACACGTGCCTCCTTGGAAAATTAAAGAAAGGGAGCATTGCTATAAAAAATTTGAAAACTACTGATCTAGATGAATATGTATCTGGGGTCTAGAAACCTTAACATATCCTTGAACAACTATGCAACGAACATGTGCATCCCAGAAATAATCGGCTTATGTAGTATGAATAAGAAGCACTGAACTTGGAGGCAATTTCTGTAGTTTTCCCAATTGCATCACGTTACAATACATAACAATATCAAGTTTAGCACTATAAAAATTGCTATTCCACTGTCCCAACTGCATCGTTTTATATCGCTGCATCTTCGATTCGTTTACAAGTATAAGGAGACATTGTAGTACTTACGTGTTTCTCGTTTATATACCAATGCAAGATGGTAGCTGGAAAACTCTTGCCCGAGGTGCAATTCAAATCGATATTATCGCCAATCTGGTACTGCATTTCCACACCGGTTATTGTCGGATCTTCGCTGGGGAGTGCTGGCAAACACAGAACGTCCACGCATAAAAGCATTAGTCTCGTTTCCCGCTGCATCTTTTAACATGGGTATTAAATTACATTTTAGGTTTCTATTTAATTAATTTCGCCGTAATTATACGTCGGATAAAAAGTTGCTCAAAGTTGGAAAATTTACACAGGAGCTTAAAATATGTAAAAACGGGCAAGTGAGGAGACAGGGGCATAAAAAAGGAAGACACCAACGGAGAGGCTATACACAGAGAGAAGAGATAGAGAGAGAGAGGGAGAAAAAAATTGGTGCTCACATATTACATCCATGCGGGCTTCGCTTTGAGCTGATGCAAAAGAGGGGGCTTCGGCGGACACTTCGCATCGGTAGAGGCCCCCTGTGCGCAGATCCACCGACGGCAGGATCACCCGCTTGCTATCCGACTGGCTCACCTTTCAATCATACAGAAACTTTTTTTGCAGAAACATACAAGAATTCCCGGCAAGTTTTGCGGCCAAGTCGAACTCGCGCGTCGCGTATAGAACAATTTAATATATCCAACGCAAAAGTTGGTGCTGAACAGCGATATTAATATGCTCCAGTATTCAAGTTTTATTGAAATTTAACGCTTGATGGATTTGTCTGGAT
This sequence comes from Mimaenictus wilsoni, assembly GCA_027575185.1. NCBI lineage: Eukaryota > Metazoa > Arthropoda > Insecta > Coleoptera > Staphylinidae > Mimaenictus > Mimaenictus wilsoni. Next base: position 61,865 of record JAODAC010083353.1, on the reverse strand, counting down.
GCGGGAACAGTTTTTAGGTTGGGGTTTGGCAGATTTGGGTGAAATGTTTAGTCTGGTAATTTTTAGGCAGGTTTCCAAAAAAATTAAGTGGTTCTTTAAATAACAAATCTGAATCTCTAAAATGTGGTTCGAATTCCCAACAATGTTCTTGTAGGGAAAAGGTACAGTGAGTCCCACAAGGTCCTCCAACTGCCACACAAGAGGACAGAAGAAAGTGCTCTTGTTAGGAAACACCACATCTACAGATAGAAACAAGTTATGTTACAAAAATGATTTAATAAAGATTTCTTCTCCTTTCTATGCTAATCAACTTAAATACGCTTGCAATACTGTTATCTTCAAACAATTTGTTGAGAATGTAGGAATGTATCTTGAATTGAATTTAACTGGTTCTCTTAATCACAAGTCTTGTTATAATCCAAAATCTTATTTCCATATTTCTCAAAAAGGCCTGAGAATTCCTGATATGGACCATGAAATGTAAGGGGATGGAATTCAATGCCCTATAAGATAGTATGGATTAAAACAACGGTTTTTTTCCTTTCTACCGTAATCAACCTATCCTAATTAAACGTTGTAGCACTGTTATCTTAAAACAATTTGGTAAAATATGTTTTGAATTGATTTTTTGGCGACTGTGACTGGATATACTAATAAAAGCGAATTTCTAAAGCATTTCTAAACCTTTAAGAAAAGCCTCGAATATACTTAGTGTGATATGCTAATATGATATGTTCCTAAAACTTATTAACTGAGTCTCACAATCATGGTTCTCGAGGGAGTACAGAAGGTTCGAATTTCATATACTCTCCTTAAGAGTTGGTAACAAAGGAATATGAGATGTGATTACATGATGGAACATAAGACCATGTCATGGTCGCCACCACTTATGAAAATAATCATGAAAAAGTACGTTGTACTGGTTGTACTGGTTACATTTTAATAACGTTCAAGACTTAAGGGAATATACATTTACCTTCTTTGTGATGAATGACACAAACCTTCATCCCAAAGATGGTTGTTAGAATGAGCAAAATTCAGGGTCAGGTCATATTTATATATGTAAATGTGTATTTTCAATTGTATAATGTACTTTGGATGAAATGGGGGGAAAGAAAAAAAATTGAAAATAATCTACTAGATTTTGCACTGTCACAGTCACTAAATGATCTGACTAAGGACAAATACTCCGACCCACTAGGGCTAGGGCAAAGTAGAGATATGAAGGTAACCAAGATTATTATGATATCCCAAACTATTCAGATTTTTATTGAAATTTACTTCTGATGATTTGTGTGAGAATGGAAAAGAGTTAGGAAAATTTTACCGCAACGCGTACGCCGTCGACCCGATGGCTCGTTGCCTGTGGTCGCTCCTTGGTGACGAACCGATAGAATTCCTCGTCGTCCTTGTACCACTTGACGGCGTACAGAGTGTCGTTGCCGAGGTCGAAATCGCATTGCAATTGCGCCGTCTCACCGGGCCGCCGATACTGCGGCAAGTTGACGCGTACCCATTTCAACCCCGCCGAAGACGTCTGCGTCGACGACGTGACGATCGCATGGGCGCACTCTGCAAGCCATAAACGTCATTTTTAAACCATGATTAATGAACACATGCAATGCCATGCCACAGATTACAGATCGCCAATCAAGTTCGCACACCCTCGCATGATCAGGTTGCTTCCAAAGTCATCGCCGTTGTAGCGACATTGTCAATTGCCGTCTCACATTGGCAGCTCGCACAATATTTAGCTTCAATTTGCATTGCAAATTCTGGCAGCGTCGCGCAGCGCTTTACCGCACAATGTGCGCGCATCTGGCGGTGTTGTGATATGACGATAATTGTCATTGTTGCTCACGGACTGGAGCATGTGCATGTGAGCCTGATCCTAAGCCGCGCATTTGGCAATAAGCCTCACAAGATATCCTCAGCTAATCGATACGCATCCCCGCCAATGAATTGCAAATGGATTGGTAACATAATGATTATATTGTGCTGATGCACTAATTGGAATTGATCGCATGCCTACACTTGATACTCTGTAATCCAGAGGAGCTTACGACATAAGCTTTGATCTTATCGTTCAACACGCATATCTATCTATCTTTCAACAAGGTCGTTCAAAATTGGACCAAATATTCCTATTACACAATTTTCGCTAATCTATACTTGGGAAAATAGTCAATTCCTTTAACATTATATGATGTGAACTATAAGCACTAATCCTGTCACGGTCACCAAAGCTGGAGTAGGACAAGGTATATAGAACAATGAACAAAGGAAATTAACAGAGAGTATTATAATATACTAAACTACTAAAACTTGTATAGAAATTATGTATGATTAGTACTAATTGAATTTATCACGGTAGTCTGTAATTCAAAGAATATCGATTTAGGCATTCATCATTACTTTTCAATATATGGTTACTTCTTCATCCGAAATATGTTGGTATTCAGACAAATTAAGTGCATTTTTCCTAACAATACGGTAATAAGGGATAGAATATAAGATTTTGTCCTGCCACGGTCACCAAATAAGTCCAGGCTAATCTAGGTCATGAAGAAGAGTTAACATAACAGGATGTCAACCAAAGTTATTATTATGAGACTATTCAAGCTTTTATTGAATTTACTTTGATTAGTGCTTAATGGAATTGATTACACTTTATAGATTTTAATCCAAAGAGCCGTATTCCTTTGGATTACAATCTATAAAGTGCAATGCTCACAATTTTTCAATATGCAACCGGGAACTTTTTCAATTAATCCTTTTATATCCTAAATATTTCCTGTAATTTCGGACAACTTAATGTTATAATATTTGAAATTATGTGCTGTCACGGTCGCCAAATATCGACAATTTTTATGATTATATTGTAATAATGATTAGATTTGAATTTTAGACTTTAAAACAGAGGTTTCCAAACTGGGAGGGAGAATTTACAATTATAGCTAGACTAAGAAATTGATGCTTCAGAGGTCCCTCAATAGCTAAAGTAAGTAATTGAATGGCAACATATACTTCAGAGTAATTAGAACCACCAAAAGACGTTCAATCTGAATGATACATAAGAGTGTGGCACAAGTCCCTCGATATCGGAAACTGGAAACAAAAAGCAATGCAGATTAATCAGAACCAGCAAAAATTGAAACTGGCTTCTGTTATGACTAAATAAGAGCGATCGAGGGACTTGATTGCTAAAACAACAATTGAATGGCCACACATGTTTCGAAGGAATGATACCTAAAAGTGTGATAAGTCTAGCCTTCATTAGAAAGTGAAGGGCAATACATACTCTCAGGGGAATCAGGGCCAACTAAAATGCTCGCACTGGCACTTATTTTATTCCTGAAGCCCTACGAGAAGTTTCTCAAATAATTGATCGGTAACACTCTTGGAAAATTACTTGGGAGCACGTGCATAATGGTGCAGAAAATATTTGTAACAAGGGGACCGCCAAAAAGTGTATTAAAGCAAAAATGTGGAAACCTATCATTTAAAGGATTACAACATAAGTTTAGAACTTACTTTTTCTAGTATATTTGTCGATTGATTTATTCACATATTTAGTTTTGAAATTGACTGATTTCATTTCACGCGAGTTCGGATTTAAATAAATGCGCCAACAAAGAACGTGATTAAAAGCAAACAGAACACGGAATGCACAGCATTTCGATATGTGTGTAAATATAGCGAAACCTGCTCCTCCGTGCAAAATTTACTTCGTTTGTCAGCACATCAATATTTAAACTATGGCTGATTTTGTTTGCCTGCAAATATTCACTAAATGTATAGTCATTATTTGGGAAATGACCAAAAACAGTATTCAAATATGACAATCGGTTTAATGCTGTCAAAACTTTACTCGAATAACATACCTGTCCTGTTAATTAAACAGAATAATTTCAATTAATTGTCAAAGAATACTTTGAATTAATAGTCACAAAATAAATTCAAATAATTTCAATTAATTGCCACAGAATAATTTCAATAAGTTGTCAAGTTTCTTACCATTGAATAGTTCCAATAAAATAAGTTGGATTACAAGACGATTCATCAACTTTTGATTCATGTTAATAATCACATATTTTATTACGTCTTCGAATACGAATAATTTTTATAACTCTTTTTTTAATTTGAAAAGTTATTTTTTACATTATGCCGTTTTTTATTGCTTTGTATTGTTAGTTGAATCACTTTCTTCGCTTTTCTCGCATCAATGTGTATAAATGCGATTTTGATGTAACACCGTTCTGAAGTCTGTCGACGTACTAAATTTGCGCTCGTCGCGATGCGGTGCAGTCGCGTATTCGCGTTCGAGGTGCGATTGCGCCACAGAGTGCGTGCCGACTTGACAGCGACTCTGGCGGCGGCGGTGGTGGCAGCGGAGGCGGTTGTAGACCCCTTCGCTTTAGCGCGAAGGTGGTTTGCATTCACCGGCGGCCGGTGGAGAAGCGAACAATGCGAGCATGTTTCCATTTCGAATGTGCGTGCATGACCGGTGCATGAATGCGAAATGAAGCGCGCGTTAATCAACCGTGATGTATTTCATATTCAACGATTCATGCATGCCACCATGCGATCTTTATACGTACGGCCTTACTCCAAAAATCCTATCATACCTTCCATCAGACAGGCCAGCCCTCTCACAATAGTCGCTACTAATGATTATTCGTCTTATTCTTCCCTTTTCTTTCACCCACAATATCCAGGCTTTTTATGGCGCCAGATTGAGTCTTTTTGTATTTATTGTACGACATGAGATTGGATAAATCAAAATTGTACTTGACATTTTTTTCACATTTATGGGTCAAGAATACCGAAAGCGGCGGTGCTTTTTATACGCAATCTTAAATCCTTAGGTTTTAATGTCAATTGAGATCAATGTGGCGATGTGAAGCGTGGCACAGAGCTGCGGAGTTGAAAGTCGGGGAAACCGGAATCTATAGCCGGTGCGTGTGGAGGAAGTGGAGATTTTTGAAATTCGCCCGCTGAATTCGGATATAAATCATCATAGAAACAGAACGACTGCAATATCATGAAAGTCGATGATAAAAAATAATTGCTCAATTTCAGTCCACATCAGAAATGATTTCTGCATAGCTGATTCAGAAACAAGGATGATTATTTCAGGACATATATAATATGAAATAAATAAGGAGAGAGGCAGAAAAAGAAAAGAAATAAGATAATATGAATATCCGTGAATATGAATAATTTTATGCAAATTTCGAAGAATTTAGAAAAGTGTTTGGCGACCATGATAGGTTATTTTTTAAACTTAAGACTAACTCTTTTTTTCATGCTTATTCTTTCCAGTGTGTATCAATATCGACCAAAGGAGTATCCCCAAGAAAACTGTAAGGATGAGAATTAGGTTTATAAGGCATATTAATTTAGAAGAAGGTTGAAACCTGGAATTGAATGGACATCTGCTCTAAGAACTAAGTTGGGAAGGTTTACGGTTTGTTAAATAAGTGATTAACAAGAATGAGGATGAAGAAATTGGAGCTCTTTATTCCCTAAGAGGAGAAAAATAATAAGAAGAAAGCCAGTAAAACAAAAAGAAGAAAGTCAGTACAAGGAGAAGATAGAATATGTGTGAGTATAAATATTTTATAAACATTTCGAAGAATGTAAAAACACATTTGGCGACCGTGACAGATCTTTCTTGTAAATTTAAGACTTCTCTTTTTCCAGTATATAACAATAACGAGCAAAGCTGTGTCCCCAAGACAGCCTTAAGTAGGAGAATCAGGTTTACATGGTATATTTAGAATATAGAACAAGGTTACCTGAAATGGATGGAACAAACTACTTTAAGAATTAAGTCGCGAAGGTTTACGAACTACGAAATTAGTGATTAGTATGAAAGATGATGAAGTGATTAGAACTGGTAATAAAGATAATGCTTGAAAAAAATGTTCTAGCTATCATTACAGAATAGTAAGAATTGAAACTCCTTCCCCTATGTAATCAAGGAAAATTACCTCGTTTAAGGCTTTACCTATGCTAGATACGACTAATTTACATTTGCTTATACTGGTAGTGAATAAAACTTGGACGATCCATTCTTGGCAACATAGTGATGATGATTCATCACTATGTAGCCAAGAATAGACTTTTAAACGTATTTAATTCTGATTCTGAGTTGTCTGAGTTGTTAATTTCAGTGAAAGTTTCAAAATTTCGAGAAACATAGCAAGGTTGATAAAGTGTGTCGACGCAGAAACGCCTGATGCTCGTCGCAAGATAAGGGTCGACGCGGGCCCATCGTTACAACGACCGCTAGCGGCCCAGCGACGATTGAACCCCGATTTCGACGATCGCCTCGCCGAAATGTGCGCGCTCGTCCCGGCTAATTGCGAACGAATCTGCTGGGAGAAAAGCGAGCAACGGAAAATGGCGAACCGCGCTCGCGCGATTGTTAGAGTAGATTAGCAAGGATGCCAACAAACAAGCAGAGGGATTACGCCCATCATAATCTTCCAGTCGGTGAGCTGTTATGACTGTTCGGACAATGGCAAATGAGATTTGCTCCTATTGTAAAATATACGCTACAAACGCGCAAAGCAAACAAATGAATTCCATAATATTAACATCAAACAACCTGACTAATTAAACAAATGAAAAACGAGAAAAAATGGGTCAACGGATATGTTTTGCTCGTTTTAGGTGTTCATCTCAGATGTGCAAAAAATCGGACGAATCAGTCGACAATCGCGTTTGTAACGGTTTCGCGACGTGTGGCTGCACGATAATGAAGTGCTTCCACTCGTCTTCGCGCCGATAACGGAAGAAAAACAACCCTTTATGGTCGATGTCTCAATCAACGTCTTGCACAACTACCAAAACGCCTGGATTCACATTTTTTATCAGTACAGCCAAAGAAACGTTGTATTAATTAAACCTACAACTATGTACAGAGTCTTGTAAATCTACAAATATTTAAACTAGAAAGTTTTAATAAAAATCGTTTGAAATGTAATTTGAAATAATATTAAAATCGTTATTTAATGAGTCAAGTCCTTTGTTTAACGACCCTGGCGACGCGCACGATGACAACGTTTAAATTTTGTTTCCTTTGAGAGCTTTCCGTCAGAAACAGATTTAAATCCTCACGGCCTCGCGAATGATTTGCTGAATTTAATTGACGAGATCCTCTCTCGGCGGTCGTGCCAGAAGGATATTTACATGTCATTTCCATGCGCCTGGGCCAGGACGAGAGGGAGCTGGGGGCCCGCTGTAAAACTAACAAGCATCTCGTCAACGCGGCCGCCCTTCACTTATTTACGTCGTCCATGTTTATACGAGTATCTTGTTTTGATTGATCTGTATGATGTTTCCTGTTTGCGCTTCCGTCATCGCCTGGTGCCCAATGGCGTCATGCCAAATTGAATAATTTTACATTTTCTGTGGGCCAAGCGAAAAAATTATACCGCGATTGTAAAACTCAAATAAATGTCAACAGCATTCGAGTAAAACCAACAGGAAATGATTACTTTATGAAGCGTAACTTTGTATTTTGGCGACCGTGACCGGACAATATATCTGACTTTAATATCCTATTTGCAATGTTCCCTCGAATTTCATGGATTATAGTAGGATATTTTAATTTTTTGGGAAGCATAATTTTGTATTTGGTGACCCTGACGGGTCAAAACCTTCAGATGATCAATTTTAAAACTCATATAAATGTCACAGCATTCCAGGAAAAAGGAGAGAAAATGATTAATTCTGAAACAATTCTGTATTTGGAATAGGAAAAGACCTGGAATGGAATTAACTGTGTCTGTTGGAAAAATAGATGACTTGTTTAACATTTCTAGAGAAATATTCGCTTTTCTCATAACTAACTATTTTTGCATACTATTTTGTATTTTGGCAAAACCTTCGATTGCCTATGTATCTTGGATGAACAGATGATTTTATAACATTTCTAGACAAATTTTCGCTTTGATCATAACTAATATTACAAAAAAAATAACATAAAACTGAAATAAATATCAACAGCAGACTGGAAAACCTAAAACATGAATTCGTTTGTAGATTATAAAGTTTTTGTATCAGTTATTTTTACGTAATTTATGTTGAAAAATAAGCGATTTTGATGGTTAATTGTGCGGAATTGTACGTTTCTCAGTTCCGTCCACGCCTTCTACGATATGTCAATACAAGGCGGTGGCCATGTATCATGTTCCTAAATACATCAGAAAAATGCCATAGAGAATTGCCAGGCAGCGCCAAAATATCGCATGATAGCCGAAAATGATTCTAAAATAAAATATTAGCGATATCAATTGGATGGGACGAGATGATGTGCGGTGGAGCGTTCGGCACTCGGTGGGGTAGCGAGCCACTCGATCCGAGGACTCTGACGTCCTCTACGGATGTCGGACTTCCTGCGTTTGAACGCGTTTGATGCTCGCCACCTACACCGGCGCCAGCGGCAGGAGAGGTACTGCATGTATGTGTCGGGCGTTTCGAGCGGACATTCGCAGAAAATCGCAATCGAATTTCGATATATCTAGCACGGTCACCGGCCGCAAACGATCGGCACTTACAGCACATTCTACAGCCTGTCGCAATTAATCCCGTCCGTCGTATACCAGCACCAGCCTTCCAGGGATCGATTTGTGCTAAACACGCAGTAGATATACAAGGCACTCTTGCATCAAAATACCTGGATGTGAGGAGATACTTTGACGCTCTAATAAGCAGGAAGGTGCGAAGACGTGGAAGTATCGGCACAACAAGACGGCAAAGACGGTGTCTTGCTACGACGAGAGTTTTGCGCGCTGGAGCATTGATAACGCTAAACTTTCTGGTCATTTATCTTCAAACATGTATTTTTGTATACCATTACGAAAATACTTAAAGAAAAAAATTATACAAACCTTATTATGAGAGGTTATATAGTAAATTATCTTAAACAAGAGCAAGCAGTTTTAAATGGAATTTGGTGACCGTGACAGGTCAGAACATTCAATTGTATGTCTCCTGGACATATGTGGAGCATGGACATATGTTATTTGTCTGGACTCTATATTTCCTTTTAAATGTTCGGTTTAACAGAGGAAATAAACTTAGGACCTCCCTCTCTCTGTAAGATCTATCCTTGTGTTAACTTTTGGGGACCTCACTAAGCACTTGCTGAAAGTTTCAGATTCTCTAGTTCTTCTAAGTAGGGATATTCTTAATACTTTGTTACACATCTTTTTTCCAAGGTAGTCTTCTACTTCTTCCTCGGCATTTGGCGACCGTGACAGGACATGAACTTATAAAATTCCAAACATCGTTCCTCCGGTGCTCTAACAGGTACGAACATAATGTTCCAAACAAATATTCACTAGCTAAAGTTACACAAAACAAAGTATGAAATTCATTGTTATTAACAACATTTAGTTTCAATTAGTCACGATTTATGATATTTTCATGGCGATCTGAGACCGTTAATGGAAACGCTATTGCGTGGCCAAAAATTAAATTAGTCCTCCGGCGACGAAAACCAACTCGCTCCTTGCGTGGTCCACCCCGCACCGCCGCGCCGCCCACAGCACGCCGTAAATGTTTTCCACTTTGCCGAGCATGATGTTAAATAAGCCACGCATACAAAGGTTTCCAGCACAATGCAATACACCGTACATACAGGGTGCTACAATAAATTGCTGCTACAATATCTCACCCCAAGTATTAAAAATAGTCATTATTGTTATAACTGAATGCGGTAATATACGTTCACGTTGGTACAATAATTCTTGATTATTTGACGTGCAAAGAACACTGCCAACAATACTACTAGTGTGAGTGATTAATTATTCGCGTGAGATGCGAGCGCGCGCACGTAATTTATGCGCCGAATGCGCCGCGGGCTGCACATTAAACATTTTTCATTATCAGCAAAATTTCGAAATTTCTAAAAGCGACTTAATGCGTGCTCGACAATAATATAATTTATTGGCAGAATAATTTAAATTAACGAGCACACCGCAAGCGCGCCAACAAATCGGGCCGCATGCTGGGCGAATCAAAAATACGATGCGCCGTATAAATATTTAAACCGAACGTTATGGGCGATGAGGTTAAACAAAACAAAAAAAATGTAAGTTGTTTCACCAACGTAACTATATTGGCGTTTTATATTGGACCGTACAAAACAAAAGTTAATTAAGTTGCTCACAGCTTATTTTTGTTTGCTCATTTTATAGAAAAAAGGAGGAGGACTGAAAAGTGTAGTTTCCTGTGTTATGAGAGAATCCATTACGCATTAAATGGAATATCGTGAAAATCATAATGAAAACTTGGCGCGTCGAATATGAAGCTCGCTGTCGCCGCCAACAACTGTGTTTTATCTCTTGCTGCCGCCACCGGCACCGTGATCCGGATGGAAAGGCGCAAGTTGACAAAATTGAATATCGATACTTGCGCAAATACGGCCCCAATGATAATGGCAAATATTTACGGCGCGCATTTTACGCTTGGCTTGGTTTATTATTTTGTATTTTTTTTTTAATTGAACCAAATTGGATAAATTTCCTTTGATTGTTCGATATTGATTAACTTGTCAATTGCAACGGTTGTTTAAAGGGAAGCTGTAATTGAGGATCTGTTGATGAATTTTCGAATGCCAAGCCTCAATCATTTTTGCCACAATGGCACAATTCAATCAAGGAATTCAATGGGAATACATCTCGTAATTAACAGCATACTTGGATTACAATTAATTACATCATTCCTCTGCATGATGTTTATTTTCTGAATATCGATCAATTTGTATAGAATTTGGAATTTCGAAAATTCTAAATGTTATGTCAGGATTATTATCAGTAATAAGTAATAATTATTATCTTATTAGTGTCTTATTAGTGTACTATTTCATTGTTACTGCTTTAGAGATTTCATGAACAATAAGAAACAATATACTTTACGGATATACTTTAATTTTTTTTATACTGACTTCATCATTACCATCAAGGGGGTCAGGTAGTAAATTAGCTTAAACAAAGAGAGCAGACACCTCTAAAATGACGGCCTAATTCGTCTTAAATGGAATTTGGTAACCGTGACAGAACATTACCTTTACTTGTATGACTCCTCGACATTCTCTTGAACACAATATATTTTTATTCTGGACAGATATTTCGAAGTATTTGGAAGTATCCATGTTTTTAGTTTTGATTCTCTACCTAAGCATTTTCGTGAACACCCTAGTTCTTGTGATTTCCGATTCTTCAGTTCATTTAACTGAGTATGTTCTAGACATCTTATTACACATCTTCTTTTCATGGTCTTCTCCTATCACTTCCCTAAACAGCATTTGGTCACCGTGACAGTTCATGAACCTATAATTGTAGATCCTCCTTTTTCCATTTGCATTTTCCACTTATACAGTGAATTGCACTAATTCTCACTTTATTTTTTATACAAACTACATCATGTCCATCAAAGAGGACAAGCAATAAATTATTTTAAACAGTAGCAAGTTGAAGCCTATGAAATAAAGGCCTGATTCGTTTTAAATGGTACTTGGCGAACTGGTAATTTTGAAGATTGTGTGTTATGCCACGATAATTAGTCTTACTGACAGTATTTATGAAATTCCATTATATTCCTTTATTACTACTCCAGAGAGTTTATTAAAAAAGAAAACAGCTTTACAAATTACTTGTAGACATTTGATGAAGCTCCAAAACACGATAAATATCTAACTGTTATTCAGGAATTCAACTTAAATGCACCCACAAATGTGCTTATTCCTCATGTTATGTTAAAGCTACATAGTGGAATTTAGAAACGTGAATATTGCTTCAGGGTGCAGTGGGATTGGCTTAAATAGGTCAAGCACCTTGTAGACTTTACTAAATACATTATGACCACTTTCCCACATAATGTTCTCGGGACTGTATATCTTAACCAGTGAATATTATTAAGTAAACGTACTCTGTTCTTTTAAAACATAGAAGGAGTAATGATTTTGGACGAAAATTTTATATAGTGATTTAAAATATGCAACATCAACTAAACATTATTTATCTTGAGACTTATATTAAATAGTATCAAGAACTCGAAGCGATAAAATGTATTTATGAGGAATTTTCAGAGCAATGAATTTCAAGATGTCAGATTCTCACAAATATTTGTATTTAGGACGGGTTAGTAGTCTGCTATAACTGTAAGAAATGTGCGAATTTCAGGTTCAGGGTTTATTTTTATGAGGTTAAACATACAATGGTTTAACTTGTTAGAAATCTAACAATAAGCAACCTTCAAATGTCTTCAACAATTTGAAGGTAGCTTAGATAAAAGGAAAACATAATATTACCTTAATCGTTAAACAGAATGCCTTAAATAAAAAAATTGAAGGACTCAATGTTGTTTTACCCAAGTTTAACTCATTATTTTAGTACAAAAAGTTCTTTTCAACTTTCCAGATATTTCTGACAGTTGATATTTATGAAAATATGTTAAAAAGTATTTGAAATGTTCTTTGAAGTTTAATTGGTAGGGGTTTGTGGTATTCGATGGCTTGTAATTCTTGCTATTTTACGAATTCACAGCTTCTTGGTTACTTCTTAAATTGATTGATTACTTTATGTTGCGACGGCGTTTTGCGTTTGTCTTTCGACTTCCCCCGGCCGCGGCCTGCCACCGACCGCATATTTATACGAAAACTTTCGCGGCTTGTTTAATGAGAAACTCGGTTCTCCCTCGGATGACTGTCGCGCAAGTTATTGTGGCCGGGGAAAAGTTTGATATCGCAGCAGGTGCTGCCTCAACACCATCAACGACAATATACATTATCGAATTCGGCGCCGCGGCGCGCCGTGCTCCCTGCTCACTGGGCGTTGTGAATAAAACCGCGCTTAAAGAGCGCTTAACAAGTCGCATTTATTCCGTTTTAAAAATCATTTGCAAAAATTGAATTATCTTTGATGTTGTCGCCGGAGGGTGTACTTCGGTCGCCTCGTTTCGCAGTCCTGTGCGTTTGAAGTGCGCCCGCCTTTCGGCGGAGACGCAACTTGGTAGAGAGCAAAAAAAAATACATGTCGCATTTAACGGCGCATCGCATTGCCTTTGTATTGCATGCTCGGAAACAATAATGGGGCGCGTGCTTTCTTTTCGCGTTCGAACAAGTGGGCATAAATCAAACCGACGGAAGTGGCGCATAAAGCAAAGATACGCGCCTGCGATACGCGATTCTTTTGTTTCTTTTATTGCGCTGTGTTTTTTGTGTTATCTTTTATGCGTTTCGACCCGCGATGCTACTTCGTTCAGCCAGTTCTAGCGTAACAATGCAGAATAGTGAACCGGAAATTGAATACGGGAGGATTATGTCTAAATCCTTCTCTGGACTCTCCAAACTATTATACTTTCTTTTAACTGGAAACAAACACCTAACAATTTTATAATTTCCAAGAAAAGTTTCTTAAAATTATTGAATATTACAAATAGCAAAATCGATAGATATCAAAATCAGAATGAAAACATCTGATTTTGTTGTTACAAGGATATTTACAGACATTAATTACTCATTTCAACATAGTTTAGCAGGACTAAGTCCCTCCTGTCTTGTATTTATCAACATTCTCAACTTCTCCGGTGTATAATATCAATTCTAGGTAAGCCATCGAAAATGTGTTGCCTGATCATAGGGGCAAATTTATTTCTGAATCGATTGGTATATGATTTGTATCAATTGGTGGATGGCCAATATATTTAAAAATATAACCTTTAGCATAAGTGATTTCAAGTCGTTTTTTTTTCAAATTTCATTCTGAATTAGATCCTCAGAATTTATACTCGTAATGTACGAGAAGAATAAGAAAACAATGGAATCTTTGCGTCACTTATCTAAGATCGACTATGCTAACGTTGTTAGACTCAATTTCAGTAATCTATAATATCGCTCCTAAGTAATTAATCGAAGTAACTTTCACTGTGGATTGCAGAATTTACTTCTGATTTGGTTGATATAAGATTTGTGACAAAGGAATATAACAAATATAAATAAAAGTGCAATCTTTGGGACAAGTCATTTTTCTGGATGCAAAAATGTCGCCGTTATTTTACTCAACTTTCAACACTTATAATATAGCTTATATCCAGCTAAAAGAAAAAGTGTTACTAGAATCTGTAGAACATTTCACACTGAATCGAACAGTGCATGATTTCTATTTCTAGATTTACTAGAAATATGAAAATAATTGACAAGTTTAAGACTAGTTATTTTTAGAAAAAAACGATTTTTTTTTTGCACGTTAGATTTCTCAATGATTACACTTTATTAGGAATAATATATACCATTACAAACCACATTTAATGAAGAATCAATTACTGAACAAATGAAAAGTCTATGATTTCTATATTAGAAATTATTTTAAAACTTCAGATTTTAGTTTCAACATGGTAACATCCGACTTGAGTCCTCTTAATTATAATTTCGGCATCATTTTAGCGCATTTTTAATACTTCTATTGTTAAAATGTATTATTTATATTTGTTTATTTAACGTGTACTTCCTTACAATTTTACACTGCGAATCAACGGATTTCGCCGCTTCAGGAGTACAAGTTAAATAAACAAATATAAATAATATGAACTCTTATGTAGACAATATCATTAATAAACTAAAATGTATTAAAAATTGTCAATGTATAACACGTATCGCCATTTTTTGGTGAAGAGACAAACTACTTTTTATTCCATTTATAAAAATCTGTACTACAGATCGCTCTGTTAAATTAATGAACTTTCGGCGACTGCACATAGATGGCGCCTCAATCAAATATCGCAGTAACTTTTCCATGCATCCACTTGTTCGAATTCAAAATACGAGAAAATAAATCGCTGTTTAATACGCGCGTAACAATTAACTAGCGTTCTTATCATAGAGCGTCGAGCGGCAACAGATGCGTCGTGCTGCTGCATAAAGCACTATCAGCAAAGGCGGTAGCTCGTAAATTATCTTTTATGAACTATTGCGCGCCGTATAGTTTTCGTATCAAAGGTTCATTATGCCGGAGGGCCCGCGAGCTGTACGCCGATGACGGCGGGCGTAATAAGCGTAATCGTAACTTACAGCTAAACGCTGTTGCTAACGTCGTCGAGTCGTCGACGACGCACGAGGGGGTGCCGCACTTGCGCGGCCGTTGCTGATGGCGGTGGCGACGACGGTGGCGGCGGCCGTGGTGGCGGCGTTCATGCACGTCCTCGTTAAATTGATAAATTATGCTAATTTTGGATGTGACGCCGGCGTCGCTTTGTGCCCCCGGCTTTCGCCTTTGTTTCTTTTCCACCCGCTGTGGTAAATTCTCATCATATTCGCGGCGAGCCCACCTTAAACATCACCAAATTACACCACACCGAACACGATATTAATATTAATTAGCTGCGCTTTTTTTTTCTTTTTAAAAGTTCGCTGATTTTTGGGGGAAGTGCGAATTATTGTCGCGATTTTTTTGGTGATCCACGTAAGTTACAGACTTAAATACTATGTAAAATAGTCAATATTTCTAGAATTCGTTATTTGTAACTATTGATAACCGTAGAATCAGAAATATTCGTGGAAATACGTTCTTAAAATCGAAAACATTCGCGTCGGTGAACAGTTTTATCGTTTTAAGACCTTAATCTACGCTCAAGACGTTGCCAAGTTGTCATTTTTAATGTTTGGACATGGATTTTTCATTTCGAACATTAAATCTTTTCTCTGTAGTAAATTTCAAATGATATGTTAAGAGGACCTATCGCAGATTACAGCGGCCAAATCCTGGAACTAAAATGCGAAATTCAAACTTTGTTTCCAAAATAATTTCTAATACTAAACATAGAATTCTCATTCATACAGCAATCGAATCTCCATTAAATGTAGTTTCATTTGGTAAAACCAATTATGCATAAAGATAGTGTAGCCATTGAGAAATATAACGTGCATAAAGTTTTCTGAAAATTGACTACTTTTAAAGTTATCACTTTTCATGTTTCCACTAATCCTAGAATTATAAAATAAATACCATACGATTTGGGGTGAAATTTGCTACAAACCTCTGTAAAATTGTCCATTTAATTATTTTAACAAATATAAACATAAGTGAGATTTGAGGCATCTTTTCTCCCTGAATCCATTAGTGTATGATTTATACTCATGTGTATAGTGTGGAATATTTATGATATTTTTAGGTCATTTTTCTGAGACCAACTATGTAGACGTTAATACTCTGAACTTCAACGATATATAATATAGTTTCTAAACAAAATGAAACTATATTTAATAAAGAATCAATCGATGTACCAATGCGATTTCTACGATTTGTATATTAGAAATTATTTGGGAACAAATAATGGATTTCATATTCTAATTCCACTACGTGTTACTGTCCGCAATGGGTCCTCGTAATATACCACTCATATTAATTGGTCATAAATATTTTATATCTGAATATTATGAAACATTATGAGCCTAAGCAGCAATTTTATTAAATATTAGTTTTTAGGTGAAGTAACAAATTCATTTTTGACCCAATGCAATTTTGTATCTTTGCAAATCATTGCAGTGAGTTTTCGATGTTCGATTCATGCAGATATTACATTTTCCGTTAGTGATATTCAGTCATCGAAATGCCTTCTGCTCGTTTTTCTGCGCAAAAATGCTGGGTCGTTTTGGCATTGTTTTGTCACAAGAGAATTTATCGCGGAAAGGGGCAGTTATCGCTCGAGTTCAATATCAGCGCGCAATATCAATAGAACGCTCGTTATGAACGGCGAAAATTTATTAACGTCGGATTTTAATGTTTGCTCACAAACGCCCTGCTGTTCCCAGGAGAAACTGAGATAAAACGCCGAATGGTAAAGAAAAATGAGATTAAAAATCGCGATTGCGAAGAAATTTCCTACGGTAATCCTATCAATTTTTCATTTCTAAAATATGTATTATACGAACGCAACATTAAACGCACCGATTTCGCTATTGCGCACATATTTTTATGAATATTGAATGTTTGTTCACGAATTAGGGTTTTGTTGCCGAAAGTTAAACATGATGGGCGAAAAAGAAAGTTTTCTCTTTTTGGGGAAAGGGGGAAAACGATGGAAAAAGCCTAATACCTCAACACTAACGACCCGTACACTTCGTATTCTGCGCTCATACTTGGCCAGATTCCTTTCGAAACAAAAACAAACAGCGAAATTTCCCGAGCATTTCCACGTCTCCGCGGGAGCGCGTTTTAGTCGCTTTGTTTTTTCCTGTATTTAGTCAACATTGAACGTGGAATCCCCCGCATCTTTTTTCTTCTTCTTCTTTTTCGTGCTACGTCTCCTTGTGGAGTTCGTTGTTGTGTTTGCTTTGAAGAAAAACTTGGAAATTGCGCAAAAACTTAGGAAACAGACGCGTATAGAGCAACACGGGGGCTACGATCCAGTTCAGAACAAGTTATGACATCATTACAAACATATTAGTTAGAATTTGTTCGGCGTATCACAAAGAAATGCACGCAATAAAAATATAAAAATATGACATAGAACAGAGGCAAGCAGAGGGACACATGTTTCGGTAATGTTTCCGAAAATTTATGAGTTTGCAAAGGGGCAAATTTGAGTTTCTTGAAGAATTCGCCGGGAAATTGGCTGTCTGTGAGAATAATAGAGTGTAGGCGTCGGTCTCGTCAGGCGTTCATTGATTAGTCGCTTCACGAATTGCACGAATCTGTTGTACACGACCGCCAACGACGTGCGGGGAATTCGCGTCATGTCTTCCCGAGCAAATTCCCAAACTCCCCGAACTTATCTACCACCTTGACGGAGCCGGCCGGCACCCGGTGGTCCGTCGAGAAACAACCGGGAGTTCGAATCCATCATTCATCATCGCATCAAAACTACTTTTATTTGAACACGTCAAGAATATAACAAAATAATCCCTAGCTCCTTGTCTTGGAAAGAAATGGCCTCTGTCAAAAAAGACAGGTAAAACTTCGTTTCCAGAAATAACTAATAAGGAGAAAATTAAAGAATACAACTAGTTCTATTAGAATAAAACATATACGTTGTTATAACTTTATTTGAACGAATTATTCAGGGATTCACAAGCATTCCCCGTCTGAAAATAGTTTCTACGTCTATTTCTATGCCTTCTACGCCTAGGAAGTTGTAGGGAACTAACTATCAATCCTGAAATAACAAAACTGCAAGTCACATTTAAAATATTTCCTGTTTTCAAATGAACAACTCCTTTTCAAAGCAGAAAAGCCATAATTCTAGAAGCTAAAGCCAAAATGATTAAAAAAACAACGAAATTTTATTAGGTTTTGTCAAAACAAAACGCGCTTTTGTAGCGTAATGATGATCATAAATCCGCCGCGCCCAATGCAAACACTGATAGAATTATGTCCTCAATTTCGGCAGGACGACGCGCTTTTGTGTTCGATTCGCTCGATTTATGTTTTAATTTCGACTCATGCACACGCCCCAATAAAAGGCTCAACGCCACGCCAATAATGACAATAATGTTGATTAACTGCTGATAATATTAAAAACTCATCAGACTAGAGCTGGTTAAAATACATTAAATCACTGATAGCAGCGATAGAAAAGGTTCATTACAATTTGTGAGCTATAGTGCGACCGTACGTTCTAGGGGGTAGTGAACAAAGTGACCGTTTTATGTCCGACAAATAAACCACACTAATTAAATTGAGACGGGGCCGAAAAACGTAAAATAAGCCAGCTTGCAGGCTCCCTGAAGGTTTGCAGTACGGTCGGCAGGTGCGGTTTCCGGACTGTTTTTCCTCCGAGACGCTAAAAGGTTTTCAATTGAATTAAGCCCAAAGACAAGACAGACTAAAATACTATTTCAGCGCTTAAATAATGCATGCGGGTTGCCGTAAGTGAAATAAAAGCCTCGCAATTTGCGGAAGTATCTACGGAATTAAACAGAGATTTTACCATACTGTTCATACTATACTGCTTATACTTTACTGCTTATAGGATACTGTTTATATTAAACTGCTTATACTATGCTGCTTAATACTGCTTATACAATTCTGCTTACTGTTTCTCAATCTGTTTTGCTTGGGAAAAGGGGAGAGTGTAGGTCCAAAAGACCCATAGTTCTACAAAGGAAACGATTCTTACGCGACGGGGATGATTACGCCGAGCTAAATTTCTGTACAGCATCGCATACTCCCTCGCAATGTTGCAACATCTGTTACGCAAGCCTAACAATCGCAAGATTACGGCCTAATTGATTAGATTTCCATTAATTAACTTCGCAATTGAGTCGCCCCGGGCGTTAATTGACGCCGCGCGTGTGCAGCCCCCTTGAACACGGCATAATCACTTTATTACATTCTGCATAATTGCACAAAACTAATTTCGATTGAGTGGAGTTTGCACAAGTCGGCATGCCGTTTGCGTATTTCCCCAGCTAATTGACTTTTTCAAACTTAATTGCGTGCCCTGACACTTCGTGCTTTTCCTTTTTTTGTATTGCGCGAAATTGTTGAAACTAGAGGAGATACAATGACGGTATTGATTTCCCTCGTTGGCGGTTTTATTTATTTTGAGTTATCTCGTCGATAAAAAAAGACACATGGTGCGCCTGAGTGAGACCCCGGAATTTAATTAAACGAATGCTTCGTTCGCATGAATCGTTCAGTGTGCGATGCTTTCTCGATATGTTCGATATTATCGGACTCTGCCCACATACCGCATAGGAAATACGGTTATTCAAATATTATATTTTTGCAGTATATATTTCTGTGAAGATGAGATTTATTCTGATATATACCGCAGACATATAACTATGTAGGAGGAAATAGAGTAAGTTCGACGGTATTCACTTTATACAATTTAATATCAAGTTTCTAACTGTTGATATTTGTATCTTCTTTATTTATGAATAAATATGAATCTTTTATGATTTTTATTTCTATTGCACCTTAATTGAATTTTGAAGTTTCCCATTTTATTGCTATACTACCAATATCCTAACGGATAATGGATACCTACAGATAGATGTATTGATAAATAAAATATTTACGTGGAAACATCTGAGGTGTTGCTGGAATTCTACTCAATATCTGCCGAGATATAACATATTGGAATTCATGGCTTTTATACGTTGGATCGAAAATAGTCCAGAACGTTGAATCATAGAAATCGAAATATAGGAAGTTTGACAGCATTCTTGAATGTTTTCTAACTTCCTGTATTCTTTCTTTTCTATATACATTCAGAACCAAAAATAAGTACAAATCTTTTAACCGGAAACTAAAAATAAAGCAATCTTCCAACTGACTAAAAACTGAAAATTAAATATTTGTAATATGTGTAATGTTGAGTGGAATAATCGTTCCAAATATTAAATTTCCTATTAGGTACCAACTCAGATTTAATTAATTTTAATTACATCGCTTCCAATTATACTTTCTGAACAAATACGTAACAAATGTATTTTCGCATAAAATAGAAATTTCAATTGAATGCATGTGTAAATAGTAATAAAATATCAACTAATTTTAAACGATGGAATATTGCTTAATTTTCAACTTTATTGGAATATTGGTATATATGTACATTAGTGGTACAAAGGCACAAATATTGAAATTATAAAATGTCTCATTAAAATTCTGCTCTGGTGTCGTATCGCTCGTGTATAATTAGTTTCAAATCGTATTCTACACGTATGCCTTTTTTCATGCATATCTGAAGGGTCCACTCCGGAGCCTCCCCTTGTTAGATAAAAATTGATTATATTGTAGTATTTTAAATATAATTAGATTTTGAACCTTTTAAACTTGTTTTAATATCAACGAATATATCAATTTTACTTTTTGTAAACAATGGCTGAGAATGTATGAAGTTATACGGAAAACTATCTCAGCTTACCTTGAAAATGTTCTTTGCAAAAACTTGTAAAAAATGAATGAATTGTAACAATATTTCTTTGAAATTATAAGTTTTAGATAAATCTATAAATCTTAAAATAGATCTGCCTAACTCTCACTCTCTCTCTCCCAGATTGAATTAATTTGAATTACATCTAGTTGTACAAATATACAACAAATGTAATTCCGCCTAAAATTGCTATTTCCATTGAATGGATATGTAAATAATAGTAAAATTTGAATTAATTTTAAACAATTGAGTATTGTTTAATATTCAGCTATATTGGAATAATACAACATGCTCTTTTAAGGTATATTAAAATGATAATATTTTTGGATTTGAAAACAATTTATTTAATGCATATATAATCCTAAATTTGATATTCGATTATAATAATTGGATAGAAATTGATTATATCCTAGAATATTCAACATAATTACATTTTAAATCTTTAAACTTGTTTTAATGCCAACAAATTCATCTATTTAACAATAAACTTTTTGTAAACTGGCTGAGAGTGACGTTTAACAAAAAGTATGATGCTAAACGGTAAACTATCTCAGCATACTTGGAAAATCTTCCTGCACTAAAACTTATAAAGTAAATTAGGAAAACTTTGAAAACTAAAGCCCCAAATAAGAAGAATGCTCTTAAAATAATTAGCAATTCAAAGTTAAAAACTATGCCAAATTATCATTCCAAACTTCGAGTTTTCAGAATAATTTAAAAAATGTATTTTTGGTCCTGAGACCTGGCCATCGACCATACTGGTCCTTCAGTCTGAATTTATATTTATTATGTATTTGTATTACATGTTATTGAGTGTTGTGGGTTGCACACATTTGCGATTGTTGATGTTGGGTGTTGATTTTGAAGTGGTTGATTTCTTGTTGTGTGGTTTTTATAGGTGTGGATTAATGTGATTTTTGTGAGTTGTAATTGTGAAGTAATGGACCTCGGAGACTCGAACTCCGTCCTGCTGCGTGGTATGCAGAAGCACTACCGATTGTGCTGCCCAGAGGGCTCAGAATAATTATTTTCCACGGAATTGAAATAAATTAATTTATTGCAAAAAATGTAAGTAATGATTTTTAATTAGGATTTTTAAGTACAATACTTCCTTGGCATAATTACAAATTCTAGAATATTTCTTATCTCTAAATCTAAAAAAAAAAATATGAGACTTACGTTCAAATTACTAAATCTCTCCCTCTTTCAAATTACTTACATTTTCATTACATTTTTTACGAATATCACTTTGTTCTCAGCTTTAATATTTTCATGAAATGCGCCTTATTCATATCAAAAAGTGCGCTCATCGGTGTTGTTTTTATGCGAGATAGAGTGTCTGTGAAACGCCGGCCGGAAATTATGTATACAGAATTATGTATACGACGTTCTTCCCGATAATGAAAAATTGTTCCGTGTGGAAAGACATCACTGAAGGACAGGACGACAGGCTGACGCCGGGATGAAAAGCGTCGAGAAAATGCTGCGGGCAGATGAAGAACGCAAAAAAAGCGTGTCCTTGTTTTTTCGTCCCTTTAGGCGCTTCCACTTTCGAGCAGCATCACTTCAATATCTGCGATAATTATAATTTGAAGTAGGAAGTAATCAGGGCAGAAACGAATCAGGGGAGGAATTTCACGTTTAATTAATACGTTAACGATTTTTATTTCATTTCGAGGCTTTTTGGGCCGACATGCGCCTTTAATTAATATAACATATTGTGCCAGTTATAAGACAAAAACGTGTAATATAGTGCATTTGGTGGAGGGCGTTGAATGCGCTCTTAGTGGGGGCGGCATGCGGCGTGTGCGGCATGTTGCTGCCGCTTGCCGCCGCCGGCAGTCGATACCGGCAACTCAAGTGAGTCGGTTGTACTTCCGGCACCGATAACACGCGTTTTATTCCATCAAAAAAATACGAAGTTGTTCGAAGAAAAGTATTAAATCTAGTTTATTTGATGCACATCAAAGGAAATCACAGGAAATTTCGCAATGCATAAAAATCGTTGGTTTGTTTATCGGCATTATTAAAAATTGGTGAAACGTGCAAAGTTTAGTGATAAAGATACTCCGGCGTAAAGTTCAACAAAACAGAGAAAAACACGCGCAAACGTGCCCTGGAACAGATGGGAGACAATGTCGTCCTGATCCCATTTGATATTCAAATAAGGATAACGGCGTCTAACAGTAGCGCCCGTGTGCCCGCTTCGTAAAATTGAATAAATTGAATTCTTCCCAGGACGTTCGGTAGCAAAGTGTGAAGGAATAGACGCAAACAACAAAGAAACCTACCAAGGAATACGCTTGGGGAAAAAAGAGGCCAAAGAAATGAAATAAGATGTTCCTGATCTTCTTCCAAATTTGATTCACTATCGCTCGAAAATTCCACTGAGTCATTTTTTCTTTACTCTGATAAATTTTGCAGAGAATATGTACGCTTCGATACGATTTTAAGCAACTGCAGCGGTTTGCAGTTGGTAACATAGTAATGAAAAGTGAGAAACGTTATTATGCATTGCGAATGTACGTGGTCGTTGGTGCGATGGCAACGGCGTGCTATCTCAATTCGCTTGCCGGCGACTTTGTGCATGATGACATTCCGGCGGTGGTGCTTAACCGGGACGTGGCGGCAACAACGCCGATTTTCGACTGCCTGCGAAACGACTTTTGGGGCACACCGATGGCAGACCCACATAGTCACAAGTCCTATCGTCCGCTAACAATTTTATCGTTTAGGTAAACGCCGTGCTGCATTCTAGACGACGCGCTTAATAGGCCGTAATCTAATTATTAACGTTTTCTAGAGTAAACTTCTTAATCTTTGGACTGAATCCCTTCTGGTTTCACGTTACCAACGTGGTATTACACGCGTTGGCGTCAATGCTGTTTGCTAAAGCTTGCTGCGAGGTGGCAAGACTCGAAACTGCTTATGCTGTTCTAGCAGGTCTTCTTTTTGCTGTACATCCTATTCATACGGAAGCGGTGAGGCTCCTAGCATGTCTTTCTTAAACTTTCTTAAACCATAAATTTACAATAATGTTGATAGAACGAAGATGGGAAGCGTATAGGAATGCTCCGGTCTTTTTCCCGAGGTCCCAAGAGGGATTTCTATATTTTAGAGTTCAGGTAGATAGGTGTCACCTATTTCCAGTTTATAATTTATTAAAATGACGTAAACCAGCTGGAAATTCTAATTTTGTCTTCATTAAACCGAAAATAGGGAACATTTTCTTTTTAAAGTCTCAGTGAATTATTTATTTTATTGATAACCGTTACTGGAAAAGGAAGATGGTTAACACCCTCCATAATTGTAAGATATAACAGGATGTGTGGATGTTCGTATGTTATTTATTGAGGTGGGATTAATGTGCTACATAAAATATCCATTTTATAAATGTCATCAGCGTTTCTAAATAAATTGATGTCTGAATGATAAATCCCTGAAGTACTTACACGGACGTTAAAAAGATGTTATTTTGACTCCCAACATGTGTCAATGGAGAATATTGTCCTATAGCTTTTCCAAAGCTTTATTGTAACATGATATGAAAGGATCAAAGGATATTGAGGCATGTGATTGAATATATATTATCGAAGATATTTTTGCGCAAATTAGTCTCAGATTGACGCATGGAATTTTACTGTCCCGTTCATAAAAAAGTTGCGCACCCTTAGATTATCATCTAGAGTAAACGTTAAAAAGTTGTCATTGACAAAGTGCCTTTTAAAAAATACCTTGATGCATCTATTTTGAGTTTCCTATAATAGGTTCCTGTGAAAAATGTATTTACTGATTAGACGTTAACCACACTCATATTCACGTTTCTATATTTCTAAGAAACCCTCCATAGATATGTTATTATTTTATACACTTCTCTAAAAATATCGAATCTATTAGTTCAAGGAAGAGCCACCTAAGTCCATCTACAATTAATATTTAAAAAACAAATAAACTTAAAAAAATAAAAATAACTTGTTCAATCTATTTTTAGCTTATTGTACTATATTTTTGTGAACAATGTACTTCTTCATCATAAATTAAACACTTTCAGCATATTTTCATCTCCATACTTCTAAGAAATCTCAGTACAAGAATCCCTTTATTATACTCTCAATAGAGATGATATTGTTAGCTAGAATTAGTTATCGCACAATTTCAAGCTTCTTCTTCAGAGACTTCAATTTCCATTCATTGATATCCTAATAATTGATACACGAATAATAGGTCTTGAATAATAGCTACTGCTCTACAGACAAAACTATTCAAAATTATTCAGTTCTCATAGTTCTATAGTCGTAGGTTTTCTTAACTATAAATGACTTGAGAAATTTTAAACATATCTTCTGAATGACTGACATAAAACGCCTGAAAACAAATATGCATTGTCCAACGTTAAAATAATGTTAATTATAGGTGACTGGAATTGTAGGAAGAGCAGATGTACTCGCCGGCGTATTATTTCTAGCTTCCTTACTAGCGTACAACAACCTTCGCAAATATTCCAACTCCTGCGGATGGTCCCACATACTTTTCGGCGGACTCAGCATGCTGGCGAAAGAAACAGGCGTTACAATATTCCTCGTAAATTTCATCTTTGACTTGTACAAAACATTCCCGCGTCTTAAAACGTAAGTTACGTGACAGCACCCAGCGATTTATTCTCGTTTCTTTACTTATTAAAGTGGATTAATTGTCTAATATATTCGCAGTGACTGTGTGGATGTGCGATGGTCGCACGAAACGCGGCAATTAGCACGGCGCACTCTAATAAATCTAACTTCGGTATGCGCACGATATCCAATATTTCAGACACTAAACTAATTGTACTCTTATTAAAGTTCTCAATCCTCGTCGCAGTCAGAGTGTGCATTCTTCAGGGAGCCCTGCCGACGTTCTCCGAGCAGGACAACCCGACGGCGTTCCACCCATCAGCGCTCGTCAGGTTCGTAAATGCGATTCTGCATGATGCCCGCTGTTGTCGTTCAGCAGCGGCGCAATTTCCGTCAACAAGCGTTTCATTATGTGTTGATCTGCTGCTATTGTGTCCCGCTGCGTCGGTCCGTTGGTCTGTCGGTCGCTGCAGGACGATGACGTTCTGCTACCTCGCCGCGTTTAACTGGTGGCTGCTGCTATGTCCTGCGACGTTGTCCCACGACTGGCAGATGGGATCGGTGCCGCTCGTCGCATCGCCGGTGGACACGCGGAATCTGTTGACGTGCCTTTGTTTCGCCGTTCTTATTCTCCTACTGGTCGTCAGTGTTTTAGACTTTAAGGTATTTAGCATCAACGAGTGATTGTAATTCATAGCTCAGAATGTGCATAACTTAGAAGACGTCCTTCAGGCGTGTTGCATGTTACGAGTAGTTTTATCTTGTCCCAAGTTGGAAGACACAAGAATCCTTTGTGGTACCACTCATAAGACTATTATATTCCTCCTGATAACGATAAACTTCATTTCAAACACGTATCAAATACTATAACGCCGCACCGTTGAACCGAAAGACAATTAGACTATTTAACGAATGTAGCCGACGACAACCCGTGTCTTGTGGGAGAAATTCAGGAGATGCATAAAATAGAGAATTGCACTCACTCAAGTTTCGAACAGAACTCCCTTTATTAAGTGTAAACACGGCGTTTTTCTCTCTGTGGGGCATCCCCCTTGTCTCCCAAAGCCTTTCTGAGGAGCTGCAGTTAGACCCCGCCGTTGGCTCACGCCAACCGACGCCTTCAGGAACAGCTGTTTTCAACAGTCTTCTGATCAATTGTCGTTTTCAAGCGCCAATTTTGCATCAAAGCGTTCTCGTTAAACAGAAGTTGGGGACCTGCAAGCAACAACAAAAAACTGTGGATGCCGATCATTAAATTCAGTTTATTTTAGACATTGAACTTTTTACCGGTCCCATTTTGAGAGGCATTTTAGCAGGCTTCTTTGAATGGAAACACAAAACCACCTATTTCAATCTAGTTGCTTCCCAAATTCCTGAGGCTTAAAACTAGTTTCAGACTTCCAGATGGAACTGTAAGACGGAAACACTAAACTACTTTAATCCCACTTGCATGTTGTCACCACACGCTCAGAACATAGTGTGATATAACATTTTCTCATTTTAATCACAAAACAAGTTTCAAAAACAAGAATCAGTCTGTGGCACACTCAATATTTACTCTTTCCTAAATTGGAAGTATCTACATTTCAGAATCAACTGAACGCGTCCTTAATCCTGGGTCTATTGATTATGATCGTACCATTTTTACCTGCCACAAATTTATTCGTCACTGTTGGCTTTGTGGTCGCCGAGCGAATACTGTACATACCAAGGTAATGTTTATTTAAACCTAGCATCAGTCCCAATCGCAGCAATCAGTTTATTGATTCGTTCTACCTGTATTTCAGCATGGGCTTGATCCTGATAATAGTAACAAGTGTCAGGCACATGTGGAAAAGAAGTAATCGCCATCGGCAAACAATAGTTACGTGTATTTGCTTGGTATTATTGACTCATAGTCTCCGAAGTATTGTGCGAAATCGTGATTGGATGACGAGGGAGTCGTTACTGCGCGCTGGACTATTAACGTTGCCACACAACGCCAAAATGCACTACAATTACGGAAACTTTCTGAAAGACTCTGGACATATTGAATTTGCGAAAACTCATTACTATTCTGCACTGGAGTAAGGCAATCCCCTGATTTGCGTTTATTTTGTAAATTAGTGCTTTTCAGGTTGTGGCAATCGTATGCTAGTGCTCACAACAATTTAGGAACTTTACTCAAGGATCATGAAGAAGCTGAGTATCACTTTTTAATGGCGATTAAATATTCTAAGGATCATTTGAATGCTCATTATAATTTGGGACGTTTATATATGTAAGTATTTTTTGCTGAATAAATGGAAGAC
Organism: Mimaenictus wilsoni; assembly: GCA_027575185.1. NCBI lineage: Eukaryota > Metazoa > Arthropoda > Insecta > Coleoptera > Staphylinidae > Mimaenictus > Mimaenictus wilsoni. The sequence goes on along the minus strand of JAODAC010083353.1, from coordinate 34,069 downwards.
CTTCAGGTGGATATTATTTTTCAGGAAGATGAATAAAGTAAACGAATCACTGTTTATGCTCCAAAGATGCCTACAAATCTTCCCCCATTTCAAGCCAGCATTCATTCAGTTAACAAAACAATCAAAGACACCTGCCCCAATCTCTCAATTACTGGCTAATATAATCAAATCACATCGTAATAATCCGGATTATATGGAAGCTTATGCTAATTGGTTAATTAAACAAGGTTTGATATTCACCGAAATGGAATTGCCGAAATGGACTAAAGCGTATTGGGTAATATAAGATTATCCTTGTAATTTCAGGTCCTGCTAGATTATTACTCGCCCAAGACTTCTATCTACGTTCACTATGCCTACAAATTAAAACCAGTAATTTGGGTTCAATCCTGGGAATATTACGAACAATGCGTACGAATGGAAATCGATCACGACTCTTCCAATTTATCACAAGGTGCACATAAATCATAGCTAATAACCCACCCAGCGAGTAATGCATTTATTTACGTTTTCCTTCCCTCGAAGGTATCACGCGATTCGGCGCAGGCAGGCCGGCATTGCGTCCCTTATGACTAATGCCTACCTGCGACGCTGGCATCTCAATCATGAACTCAGCAATCATGCCAAAGGGTATCACGGTTATCGTACTCCAAAGGACGATGAATCACGAAATGCGAGAGAGGCCAAGACAGATGAACCTAATGATGGATACAGTGGAAACGAATCGGGGAAAGTTGGTGGCGCTCAGGTGGGGCCCATTTTGAAAATGACCCCAGCAAGTAATCAAACTTTTAATTTCCTACAAGACAAGGGAGACTCCGCGCCGGATGCAAAACGATTTATGGCGCTTCATAAAAGCTTGGGTGTTCTTTAATCGGATAGTGGTGATGAATTCGAACTATGTATACAAAAAGTGATATTCCTGTATTTAATTTTACTGATTGTAAGTGTAAACTCTCTGGATGATAGCAATAACAGCATTACATATTGATTTAAATGACTTAAAATGATAATATATTTACTACAATTTTTGATTCTATAACCCTACCTAGATCGTTAAATCGAGGGAAGTGTTATGTTAGGTATAAATTTGTTCATTAAGTTTGGTTTGGTATCAGTGGTATTATTATTATGCCGTGTTACAGGTTATTCTTCCCTTCAAACTACTTTTCCTGCCACCTATTGGAATTTCTTACATATGACAAATACTATCATGAGACGTAATAAGAGTCAGTTTCAACAAAGTAAATATTTGTTGGAACTGACCTTAAAAGAGTCAAGACTACCATTTTAGAGATTAAATCAATGACCTGATCCATCAGAACCACAAAAATTTGATTTTCAATAGCAATATTATCAAAATTTAGCAAAACTAAAATATATGAAGAACATAAGAAGTTTAATATCTATAAGAATGTAAAATCGAGGAGATTTCTAAATATTTTATATCTTTTATATTTTATACTGGATCAAAAAGTCAACTACACGCTATTCCACAGTTTAATTGGATTGTACATGCTTACTAGAATATTCCCGCGTGAATTGTCAATTAAACGAGTTAAAACCACTAAATTGCGACTATTCGGTTAGCAGAGAAGCTCTAACAAGGAGTTATATCAATTTTTACGGGTGTTCTTATGAGGAACCTAAAGTAAATATAAAAGTAATCACAATAAAACATGTACTAGTTTATTCACAAGCGAAGAAATACTTTTTTGTTTATATTCCTCAGCCAGGAAAGGAGTAGCTGATTTATTAATTGGTATAAAGGATGTTGCTAAATAACCTTTTTTTTAATTAATCCTGGGCGGTCAACGCCACTAGCACTCCCACCAACTTTGATCTATTGTGCATGGACCAATACTATGGGCCAATAATGGAGATAAACTTTGAAAAGGCTAGAATCTCCTTGACCGACTTCCCTTTGAATTCAGCAAGGCTTAGCTGTTCGCAACCCAGCACAGAAAGTCTTTCCGGTGCTAGGAATGCACAAGTGCAGAGTAGGTGCTCGCTTGCCTCCACCTCCGACTTACATAATCTGCAGCTTGTAAGGTCGCCTTTACCAAGTAGCCTAATATCGCTTTTCCTCAGCTTTATAATTTCTTGCGCTCTATTGTGTGATACATCTAGCGGCCTCTTAGACTGCCTTGGACCCTCTTTGTCCCTCCAGGCGGACTCGTGTCTAGCACGATACCCATTCTTGATCCATTCCTTCACTGTGGACCTTGATAATCCACAGGTTGGTTCAGGGCCATGGAAAGTGGTTTCTGCTGCCTTCTTGGCTAGCATATCCGCTTAACAATACCGTGGGGCGCAGGCACCCGCTGTATTGTGAGTTTATTGCCTCACTCCAATTTCTTCACGAAGAGCCGATAGAGCTTTTTAAGGCACTGCTGGGCACATGCCCCTATAGCTATGATTTCTACTTGAGTTATATCCTACTAGCTAAATATCCTACTTTGTATTTTGACGTCTCTGAACTTCTCTTGGGAGATATGGAAAGTTTTCAGAGCTCTACCGCTACCACCTTGGATAAATATCGTTTCCACAAATATAAGAAACTCATCTCCTATATTAAGAGTTTCACAGAATTATTCATAGAAAATTATATAAAAAGTCTAGAAATGTTTCAGAAATTTACATACAAATATAAACAAATTTAAATATCTTTAATCTATCGATTAAAGCGGTATACAAACAAAATAAAATCATAACTTCATGAAAACTTGAATAATTCATTTCATGTTATGTATTACGAGTTGTATAAAACCTTTTCCAGCCATGTATAACAACTAATAACAATCATATCATTTAGAAACATTTTATGTGTCTTAATAATAACAAAGATTTAAAACAAATCATCATGGTTAATACCATAATTATTTTTCTTATAATAACTTGGCAAATTGCAATCTTACAATCAGATTATATTCAATTTACAGATATTTCTGAGATATCATGTTTTGAACAAGTTATTGATGTTTTCAAACGGAACACTACAACTATTCTGGTAACATTACCAAATATTCAAGATAATTCCTTTGATATAATTAAAATACTTCATCATATAAACAGTTCTGGAGTATTATTATATGATACAGAAACTATAATTAGTGTATCATCACCAGTACGTATCAAATCTGTATTTTTGATTGCAAATGAACTGCCTACAATCCAGATATTCTTTAATAACTGGAGGAAATCGAGGAATTTTCAAAATGATTGTAAATATTTTATATTTTTCACTGGTTCAATTAGTAAACTAAATGCTATTCCACAATTTAGTTGGCTTGTACATACCTATAATTTGATAATAATGGATAAATACTTCAATATTTATACATTACGAGAATATTCTCCAGTGAATTGTCAATTAACCGAGTTAAAACGACTAAGTTGTGACTATTCCTCTATCAGGGAAGCTCTAACAAGGGATTACAACAATTTTTATGGGTGTCCCTTTCGTGTGATGGCACTCTCTAATGTAGAACCAAACGTACTTAACGTAAAAAGTAAAATATATCGTGGTTGGGAGCCTTTACTCTTAGAAAATATAGCAGAAAAGTTAAATTTCACGGTGCAATACCGCGATCACAATAAAACACATACTAGTTTATTCACTAGCGAAGAAATACCTTGTTGTATATATTCCTCGGCCTGGAAAAGAGAAGCTGATTTATTAATTGGGATGATGTATGCTATGGAATATCCTACTTTCTATTTTGACGTCTCTGAACCGTATCTCCCAATGAGGGTGCACTTTGCCATCTTCAAAGCTCAACCTCTACCGGCTTGGATGAACATCGTCTACATTTTTACAAGTGGGACTTGGATCTGTTATTTTGGAACTGTAATACTCTTCACTGTGATTGCAAAGATTATATTGAAACTACAACGTTTAATTGGGAGTCAGCGCTTGGAAATGGATGAAAATCTCTTAATTTTTGATATATATGCTATATCTTTAGATGTATCGATAAAATTTCCACGTGATTGGTTGAAACGTCTTATTTTACTTTCTTGGATTGTCTTTGCGTTTATTTTCTCAAGTGTATTTCAAACAACGTTTATATCCTATCTCGTAGAACCAGTTTATCAGAAACAGATAGACTCAATTCGTGATATTATTAAGAGTGAGTATCCGGTTTATGGCTCTGAGGGTATTCAACAAATATTAAAAATGGATACTATTGAGACTGTTGAACTTACAAAGGGCTGGCATAATGTCCCCTACAGTGATATGTTTAACACAATACAGATAATGGTTGATCAACGAGATAGGATATGTACAATAGCTTGGGATAGATTACAATATGCGATATCAGTGCTAGGGATGTTTAGAAACAAAGATAAAACACTAAAAATTCATGTTACAGACTCATTTATCGTATCTTATAATTGGATTGTCATGCAGAGAGGTTTGCCTGTTTACAACGGTATCAACAAATATTTAATTGCTATTAAGGAGACAGGATTGTTTGAATTTTATCTTCGCAATACTACTGAGAGGACGTTTAAACTTGTTAAGGCAGGACAATATATTCCGATTACAATTAGTAATATATTGCTTGTCTTCTTTTTATATATTTGTGGGATTATATTGGCTAATGTAGTGTTTCTTGGTGAATATGTGGTTATATTTTATTTATTGAATTATGTTCATGTTATGGTGTTGTAATATTTAAAAAATGATAATCGTAACAAATTAAGACCTGTTTTATTTGTCCCAAATTACTCTGATAAAACGTGTAAGGTATAATCTGCCGGATCATCTGCCCTCTTGTCCCGTCACGCACCCCAAATGTCCGGTCACGGGGAACACCGTGTCGCTTTGGACGGACCTCTACAATAATTATCAGGCGGAATTGTTTATTTCTGCTACTATTCGTCATCTGACATAACTTGTATTGTAATTGTGACCAGGTTTTGTAGGTCAATCAATCTTTATCTTACTCATGTACATTGGCGTTGTCCTGTCACGGTCGCCAAGTGTCCACACTGTGAAAGACCAGTTCACTTGTTTGAACTTCATAAATAAGAAACCTAGTAAATATGTACCAACCATATCCACTACATTGATATTAGCTAAGAAAGAAATATAGCCGATAGTAACTTTAAATTACAGTAATAAAAATACACATTAACGTGTAGATTACCATGTAATTTGGTCTAACACGTATTACTAAAACCTTTTATGTCATATCAAAAAACTGACTTTTTGCATCATTTCTTAGCAATCCATATATTTCTTAAAAACACTAACCACTAACTACTACCACTAACCAGTTACAATGTTAAATACTTTTCTATTTTTATTCTTCCTAATCTCTACACAAACCTTATCCCAAGAACAATTTAACATTAAAACAGTTAATAATACACAATCACTTTGTTTGAGAACAATAATGAATATATTAAAAAAGGAATCATCTTTAACCCTTGTAGCAACTGAAAAATTTAACTCCAATTTCTTGAACATAATTCATACTATCAAACAAAGTGAAATACAAATAATATTTCATAATATTAATGAAATAATGAACATAAAATCTCCTATATACATTAACGCAGTTATATTGGCATCAAATAAGGTGGAATCTATCCAAATATTTTTCGAAAATTGGAGAAAATCGACACATATAAAGAATAACTGTAAATATTTTATATTTTACGAAGGACCAATTGACAAATTAAATAGCATCCCTGATTCCACATGGATTGTTCATGCCTACAACCTGATAATTATTGATAAATATTATAATGTCTATACTTTAATGGATTATTCCATAAGTCATTGTAAAATAACAAAACTCGTTAAAATGCCATGTGATGATGGGGCTTTATTAAAAGCAGTAACAAGAAGGTTGAGCAATTTTCACAAGTGTCCTTTTCGTGTTTTACCTCGAAATGAAATTCCTCCAAATGTTCTAGATCTGAATGCAACAGATAAAGGATGGGAACCTCTGCTTCTCGAAAGTATGGCGAAAAAATTGAATTTTACTGTACAATACTTACCTAACTATAATAATCAGGAGAATCTCTTTGTGGGCAACGTTATCCCATGTTGCTTATACTCTGCACTTTGGGAAAAACAAGCTGATATCATAATTGGTATGATCTATGCTGAGCCAAATGGAACCAAATATTTCGATGTCATGGATACGATGCCACCGATGACTTTGAACTTTATATCGTTCAAAGCACAACCCCTACCACCATGGATGAATATTATCTATATCTATTCATGGGTTACCTGGATAACATACTTCATAACATTGCTAACGTATACAATGATAGCATGTATAATTTTAACTTTTCACGAGTGGTTCCAGAGTAATCTGATCAAAATCAGACTATCTATATTTGAAGATATATACCGTATATCCATTGCTAGTTGTATATCATTTCCTAAAAAATGGCTACCAAGATATATCCTGATATCATGGACTATATTTGCCTATCTTTTTTCAAGTAGCTTTCAATCTGCGTTTATTTCATATATGGTTCGTCCTGTTTATGAAAAACAAATCGCCTCTGTCAAAGATATCATCGATAGTGGGTATCCTATATACGGCTCCAAGCCTTCTCAGTATTCGTTTCAATATGATACTCATTTGATGAAAATTCGGCAGAGATGGCGCTTAGTTGAATATGATAAAATGTTTAATGCAATTCAAGGGATGGTTGATGAGCGGGATCGGATAACAGCTATTGCTTTACAACGTATTCAGTATTCGATAACTTCATTGGGAATGTTTGTGGGTGAGGATAGAGTACCACAAGTTTATATAATGGATTCGGTTGGATCTTACTATTTATGGTTCGCCATGCAACGAGGATTACCTGTCTTAGATGGGATGAATAAGTTTTTGTCTGGCATTAAAGAATCTGGATTGTTTGCTTATTATCTGCGTAATATAACAGATATTAAATATGGGTATTCGAAGTCTGGGTATTTCCCTATTAAGATTGAGAATATATTGCTAGCGTTCTTCTTTTATGTGTTTGGGATAATTGTTGCTAGTTTTGTAGTTGTGGTTGAAGTTTGCAGTTTTTATTTTAATCAATAAGATTGTGTACATTGTTGATTCTTCGTCTAATAAATATCGAAAATAATTATTGTTCTTATGGTCTTAACAAATACCTAAACCATTCAAGAATATATTCTCAAAAATTATCATCATGAAGCTGCAGTATTTTCCAAGTTAGAGCTCATAAAGCCAATTCTGATGTATTTGGTGGAAGTGTGTTATACAGGACGAATGGTGTGTGATAGAGAAGGAGGGTTCTTGCAGAACCTAATGGGGTCAGAGAGAACCCGATTATGTAGTGTTGCAGGAATCAGGCCGGGTTAGTTTGAAATATGAATATTTTAAGAGCAACTCTCTATGAAGTTGGTGCGAATGAGAGAATGGGAGGTGGGCGGATCGTAGGACACTAACATTTGAGTGTGTGTATGTAGGCTTGTCACAAGCAGCGGTCAGGAGCATCTGGAAAGATCAAGGATATGTCGAGGGGATTGTCACGGGTCGAAGTTTTGGGGTTCATCTTTGTAACTTACTGATAATATTGGGGTTCACTCGCTTGGCTTAAGCTGTCGTGACTAAACCGAGTTAATAAAAGAATTTGGACTTACCACTTGATCTACGACGCTGACTTACGAGGACGTATGGAACTTGCACCGATTGACATGGTGGCTGTCGGGCTGCTGAACTCTGGTTGTTTGCAGTTGGATGAAACTTAGATGGCTGGGCACTAACTCAGAGTTGTAGATTTCACAAGGTTGATTTATTACATTATTAACTTATTGCAGAAAGAGCGCGACGCGTACATTAAGCCCTCGGAGAGAGTTCTCGAGACCGTTCTCTGACAGAGTTCTTCCTAGCACTCCCTGTGTTTGATCTTATATACTAGAAATCCCTCCCCTGGAGTTTGGGTGGGTCCGGGCGTTTTCCTAAGCACGGGGCCACTGACAATGAGTAAGACTCACGTGCGCCCGCTATGCGTTGGCCTCTGCGGATTCGAAGTTCGTCATCTTGGTGGATGATTTGCTCGCTATCGTCCCATTTCCTCGAAGTGTTTACTCAGCTTTGGTCACCCCATGGAAAGTTAATGTTTCCTATCGTCTGCGGTGGTCTAAAAACCTTCTGTTCGTTATATTAGAATACCGTCTTAACGTGAATGTAATTTTAGATAAATATTCCAGATTTATCTTTATATCATATGTGATTACAGATGTGTTCTTTTACTTTCGCGACAGGATTATTGAGGTATGTGAAGAAAGGAGTAGCAAATAAGGCAAGGTAGGATAGATGGAAGCTCTAATAACCCAGGGCTCAAGCGGGTGCGAGTGTTGGGTAGGCGTCCTAGCTCCTTTAATAATACGAAGATGGTGCTTGAAGATAAGATGGCTTTGGCTAGAGCGAGCTGTGGGCCGGAGGAGAAGGGGCGCAAGACCTGGATGGGCGTCGGGTGCGACCAATATTTATTATGCAAGGAAGCTATGAAGTGCGATATTTCAAAGTCGTGAACCGGTTATGTACTTTCCGGGGATTAATCAAGAAGAAGAACAAGAAGAAAACTAAGAATACCCTTAGCTTGCGATTAATCTGAGAATATTTTTTCTGTTTCTTAAGAATCTATTTCTTCGGATACAAATCCGTGAGGTCAAGCCCATTACCTCCCCTTGTAAATTGCAACTAAAAATAACGAATAACTTCTATAACATTCTATTTCTGTCTTATAATTGGACTTATTTGATAGGTGACAGTTAAATTTCAAGCAACATTATCTAAAATATAATCATCCCAAATTACACTAATGGGAATTCCATAATGCTATGTAATTTTAAGCCCTGCATAGATACAACTACTTTTATATATTTACATTATTACGGTTAGTTTGAAACAAAAACAAAAATATAACCCACGTGGCCAGTTCAGTGGTAGCTCTTCAGCATACCAAATATTTATCCCATAAAGCAACATTTTCTCTATTTCACCAAACATCTCTATAATACCCACCTTATCAAAAATCTACTTTATACAATCTACAATACCCTGGACATCCTTTATTGCAGACCACAAACAAAAAAGTAGCATCACCATAAAATTATAAAAATATGGAAACATTTAACATAGAAAAAAACCAAGGTTAGTAGCAATTAATATGTCAGCATATAACACAAATGAAATTTCAACACGCACGTGCTGTCAATTGAACATCCTTCACCATCACAATTTCTAAATAATCAACGTTACAATGTTTAAAATTCTTCTAATTCTATTATGTCTGACTTGCAATGGCACATTTCAAAACAAATTAAGTATTTCAACAAATAAAACTCGATCTAAATGCTTTAATAATATTTTAAATATAATAAAACTGAATCCGTTCTTAAATCTTGTAAAAATTGATCTTAAGTTTAAAGAATCTTTATTCCAAGAAATATTTACGTATTTTAAATATTATAACATACAAATAATATTACGAAATATTCAAGAAATAGTTGAAATAAACTCTCCAGTATACATCGAAACGGTTGTATTAATATCAAATAAAGTGGAAACTATTCATACATTTTTCGAAAATTGGAGAAAATCGAAATATATTAAGAATAACTGCAGATACTTTATTTTCTACGAAGGACCAATTGACAAATTAATCAACATTCCTAATTCAACATGGATTGTTCATGCTTACAATCTGATAATTATTGATAAATATTTTAATGTTTATACGTTAATGGATTATTCTATAAATCATTGTAAGTTAACTAAACTGATTGAATTATCATGTGGTAATAGTGGTGTCTTATTAAAAGCAGTAACAAGAAGATTTAGTGATTTCCACAAGTGTCCTTTCTATGTTTTGACAAGGAATAACATAGAACCTAACGTAATTGATGTGAATACTTCAAACAGAGGATGGGAACCTGAACTTTTGGAAGAAATTGCTCACAAATTAAACTTTACTGTGCATTATCTACCTTATAACTTTAAGACAGAGAGTCTTTGGAATGGAAATAACATACCATGCTGTCTGTATTCTTCACTGTGGGAGAAACAAACTGATATGATCATTGGCCTGATAAATGCTGTACCTAATGCAATTAACTATTTCGATGTTTCAAAGGCAATGCCTCCAATGACTTTAAATTTTATTGCATCCAAAGCACAACCACGACCACCTTGGATGAATATAATCTTTATCTTCTCAATGCATACTTGGATAATCTATTTTGTAACATTTTTATCCTATATAATTATAGCTCAAATAATGTTAACTATCCATGATTGGATAAATAAGACTCCATCCCAATTTTCGTCAAGATTTTCTTTATCAGAAGATATATATCGAATCACACTAGCCAGTGGGGTATCATTTCCAAACATATGGATACTCCGAATAATCTTACTATCATGGAGCTTGTTTGCATTCCTATTTTCAAGTTCATTTCAATCTGCTTTTACTTCCTTTTTGGTACACCCTGTATACGAGAAACAGATTCATTCTATACAGGATATCATCAACAGTGGATATCCCATTTTTGGGACCAAAGCATTTGAGGATATTTTTAAAGCTGATACAAATTTAAATAGTATAATGAAAAAGAGATGGCATTACGTTGAACATAATGAATTATTCAGTACGGCTCAGAATATGGTTCAAGATCGTAATATGGTAACAGGAATTGCGTTACCTCGAATACAATATGCCATGGCCTCCTTGGGAATGTTGCTGGATACCGATGGTGTACCTATGATACATATTTCGGATTCAGTTTCATCGTTTTACTTATGGTTCGTAATGCAACGAGGTTTACCTGTTTATGATGGTGTGAATAAGTATATCGTGGGTGTGACGGAATCTGGATTGTTTTCAAATTACTTAAAGAATATTACAGAAGTGAAATATAGATATTTCAAGTCAGGGCATTATTTTCCTATCAGGATTGATAATATATTACTTGCATTCTTCGTTTATGTGTTTGGTATTGGTTTAGCTGGGTTTATATTCGTAGTTGAAATTGTTAAAAAATGTAGTCTCTTTTAAAATAAAATATTATGTCTTAGGACAATTTAATCTGTACTTTCTGACGGCTCTCGCCGTATGTAATAATCTCAATTGAGTTTGAGGCTCTGACTTTAAGCAATATAAGTTTTCAATTATTTTCATTTCATTGATGATATAAAAGTGATACGAATGATACAACTTATACAAATGATACAAACGATACAGACGATATAAATGATACAAATGATACAAATGGTACAAACGATACAACTGATATAAATGATACAAATGATATAAATGATACAAATGATAAAAATGATACAAATGATACAAATGATACAAATGAGACAAATGATGCAAATGATGCAAATGATACAAATGATACAAATGATACGAATGAGGCAAATGATACAAATGATACAGATGATACAGATGATATAAATGATACAAATGATACAAATTATATAAATGCTGCAAATGATACAAATGATGCCAATGTTACAAATGATACGAATGCTATAAATGATATAAATGCTACTAATGATATAAAAAAGTTTATAGGAGTCAGTTTAAAAGAAGAAAACTAAGATACCAGCCACTTTAATGTAAATAAATATATAAGTAACTTAATAATGTGAGTATTACTTCTAATGCACCAAAACTTATAGAAAAGAGACATTAGAACATAAAATATATCACAAAATGTAATTCTTTTCCTGAAAATTTATAACATTAATCAACATCAAAAACATTAAAGTCTTTAAAGACACCTTAAGTTAATGGGTTCACAATTAAATATGTATTAATCTATACAAGCTGAGGTACTAGTATCATGGCTCTAAAATATCAAACCATTCATTGCAAAGTATCTGACCAACTAACATTTTTAAAATGACAAAACTAATATTAATTCTTATCCTAGTATCCTTAACTTCAGCTCATATAATTGAAACAATAAAAAGCAATAACTCACCACCTTTCTGTTTCCAAGAAATTTTGAAAATTCTTCAAAATGGTACAGCTCTGAGCCTTATTGCATTGGAAAGTGATACCCAGTATACCAGAGATGTATTTACATCCTTACAAATCGAAAACAGGCCAATACTATTACATGACATCATGACTATTATTGATGGAACACCAATATACATAAAAAACATAATTCTGATCACAAATACGATATCTACAATTCAAAGATTCTTTGAAAACTGGAGGAAGTCAAGGCATTTCAACAATAATTGTAGATATTTTATCTTTTATGAAGGACCCCAAGAAAATCTAAGAAACATTGGAACTGCCACTTGGATTATTCATGCATTTCGAGTAATAATTATTGATAAAACCCGGAATATCCACGTCTTAAAGGGATATTCTCCTAAGACATGTAAGCTTACAAAAATTGAAAGGTTGACATTTTGTAGTTCTTCTATTATACTGAATATAATTGCAAAGGAATATACTAACTTTCATGGTTGTCCTTTTCTGGTCTTAGCTCAAAATGGAATCTCTCCTAATGTGGTAGACGTAAAGAGCAAAACAAATAGAGGATGGGAACCTCTACTTCTTGAAAACATGTCCGAAAAGTTTAACTTTATTGTGGATTACTTAGATCACAATTATACACATCAAAATTTGTACTTATCCAAGAATTTTACATGTTGCTTTTATCATGATATCTGGAAAGGTAAAGCTGATTTATTAATAGGAATGATATTTACATCTCCTTATGCCTCTGACCATTTTGATCTTAGCGTACAATTTTTACCAGAGACTTTAAATTTTATAGTCTCCAAGGCTCAACCTTTACCAACATGGGTCAACCTTGCTTATATCTTCACCTGGCAAACTTGGTTAATATTCCTAGGGACCATGATATTATTCTGTATATCTGTCCATATTATCCTAAATATTCAAGGATTAGTCCTGACATATGATTCTGAAGCAATGCAAACCAATTATCTTGATATTACGTTTGATATCATCGCTATACCCTTAACAGAAGCTATAAAATTCCCAAAGGGATGGATATTAAGATGTCTCTTACTCTCATGGATCTTATTTGCTTTCATATTTTCAAGTTCCTTTGAATCAGCCTTCTTATCATATCTTGTAAAGCCTGTTTATGAGAAACAGATCAATTCAATGCAAGATATTGCTGATAGTAACTTCCCAATTTATTGTACTCAAGAGGTGAATTCTCAATTTCAAGCGAATTTTGATCCCATCAGTCTGATCATTAAACAACGAATGAATGTAATCTCACCTGAAACAGTTCTGACCAGTGTTCAGAGTATTGTAGATTCGCGTAATGTTATTTATTCTGTAACGTATTCTCGTCTACAATATGCGATTCGGTCAATGGGGAGTGCTATTAATAAAGATTTTGCTCTGCATATTCATATTATCGAACCGTTTTTAACGTTTTATAGCTGGATAGTTATGCAACGAGGTTTGCCTTTACATAGTGCTATTAATAAGTATCTATGGGGCATTAAAGAATCTGGTTTGATTCATTACTATTTACGTAATACGACTATAGGGAAATATAAAGACGTTACAACAGGTCAATATTTTCCTATTAAAATTGATCATATTCTACTTGCATTTATTATGCATATTTGTGGTGTTGTAATTTCGGGGATTATTTTTATTTTAGAGTATTTAATGAGTTTTTAATTGTAGCATTCTTGTTCAACATTTTATTTATATTTTTGGAGTATTAGTGGTAGAAAGTATAGGGATGAGTGTGATTCGAAATGTCGAAAATACACTTCAGGCTTTTGTTGTCTGTGTTACAACCCTCAATGATGCATTGAGGGTTGTAATTCATTGACATTTTGGAACAGAAAACTGACTGTTACGAATCTGAAATAAATTATTATATCACACTGTCCTCGTGCTTACAATTAGGTAGTTTGAGGTTTTGTGGCTACTTGAGTACACAGGTAGATTTTCGGCATTTCAGACACCACCCAGTAGATTTATAAGTGGTGTCTGAAATGCTGGATACTCAACGTCAAAAATGCCTCATGAAAGTAGTTAACTTTCATATATATTTTATAAACACTGTTTGACTAGTTGTTGTAGACACACTACACACTTACCCAAATCAATTTTCATGCGTACTTGTGGTTCCTATAACTCATCTCAACATTATTACGTCGACATAGTATTCAATATTTTCTGAACAATGTATACATTAAGATATACAATACTTATATTAATAATAATATTACAAATTGTTGATACAATAAATAAAAATATGAACGAAGAACAAAATAAATGTGTGAACAACATATTTAAAACTTTAAAAAAACAACACTTTAACACTTTAAGAAAAAATACATCTTCTACGCTTACAATTTTCGAAGATATGATGGATATATTTTCCTTTACATTTACTAACTTGTAACTGTATCAAAAACTAGACAACTCAGAGGTTTGCGGTGTCATAGGTAATAGACTAATCTGATACATTTTCGAAATTTTGTACACCACTCATGAACCTACTATTCTCTTCTCTTGTCAAAAATGACTTATGAAACTTAACTGTTAGAGACTTATATATTCCGGTTGACTTTTTGACATTAATATTGTTGACATTTATGTTTCAAACACATAAATGTCAATATTCCTTTAAATTTTCTCGAGGTAATACGATACATAATACTTAATAAAGTAGTAACCGATTTAATGTGTAGATATAACACATTTGAGTTATTTATTCTTCGTTTCATGTTATTGTCTATGAGCAGTTGTTGTAAGCACTTGACCGGAGTTTCGTAATCACATATTTGAATCAATTTTTATGCGTACTTGTGGTTCCTATAAATCATCCAGATAATTATTACGTGGACTAAGTAAACTCAATAATAGAATAGACTCATAGTTACCCAGATAGTATCCAATATTCCTTGAATAATGTATTCATTAGGTTGTACCACAGTTATATTTATAATAATATGGCAATTTGGAAATACAATAAATATAAACATGAAAGAGGAACAATATAAATGTGTAACAAACATATTTGATACTTTAAAAAGAGATTCATCCACAACGCTTATAATTAGCGATGATATCATGGATGATACTGTGGATATTCTTAACATTATGCAGAAAAATGAAACCTATTTATTGTTAAGTAATGTTTTTATGGTGAGATACGTTTCTATTAATACAAAATCCATAGTCATCATATCAAAGAAGATATCTACAATCCGACGGTTCTTTGAAAGTTGGAGAAATTCAAGATACTTTCGAAGTAACTCCAAATATTTAATATTTTACAAAGGATCTGAAGATTTAAAAGAAATAGGACATGCAACATGGATTACTCATGCTTTTCGAAGCATAATTATAGATAAAAACTTTAATATATACAAATTAAAAGGATACTCATCTGAACTGTGCAAACTAGCAGTCTTGGAACGTTTGCCATCTTGTAATATATCAACTATATTAAATGTATTTACACGGGAATACAATAATTTCTATGGGTGTCCTTTTACTGTCTTAGCAAGAAAAGATGTGCAGCCAAATGTTGTAAATATCAAAAGTACGACTAATAGAGGCTGGGAACCTTTACTGCTAGAAAACATGGCTGCTATGTACAATTTTACTTTGGTTTATTTAGACCACAATATAACAAATAGTACATTATTTGTTCACGATGAAATTCCATGTTGTTTTTATTCAACAATCTGGGAAGGAAAAGCAGATATACTGATAGGAATGATATACACCACATATCGGGCCCTTAACTATTTTGATGTCTCAACACCGTATCCACCAGTGACTTTGAATTTTATAGTCTTCAAAGCACAACCTCTACCAGCATGGATACATATTGCTTATATATTTACAAAGGACACTTGGTTAACCTTCCTGGTAACAATGATACTTTTTATAATAACAGCCTATTTTATTCTAAAAATTAAGCATTCTTTTGAAGAAGATGCAGAGACCAATTTAACTAAACTCATTTTTGATATATTGGCTGTTCCTTTTACAGAAACTATAAGATTTCCAAAGGAATGGATTGCAAGACTTCTCTTACTAACATGGGTTTTGTTTGCGTTTATTTTCTCAAGCTCCTTTGCATCAGCTTTTACTTCCTTCTTGGTCCAACCTGTATATGAGAGACAGATTAATTCAAAGCAAGATATCATCGATACTGGTTTTCCTATTCATAGCACGAAAGATGTGGAAAATATATTCCAATCTGATCTGGACAGATCTAGTTTGATAATTAAATATAGATTGAAGATTCTGCCACCACAGAAACTACTCTCAGCTGTTCAGTTGACAATTGATAGCCGTAAGATTGTATCTGTTGTGACATCTTCTCGTTTGGAGTATGCAATATCAGCACTGGGGATGTTTGTAAATAAAGATAAATCGCTTCAAATTCATATTATAGATCCAATTTTGACTTATGGGAACTGGATTGTGATGCAACGTGGTTTGCCTTTGTATAATGTTGTGAATAAGTATTTGGATACTATTCACGAAACTGGATTACTTCAGTATTATTTAAGAAATACGACAATTGTGAAATATAAACAAGTTAGGTCGGAGCAATATGTTCCTATAGGGATAGACCATATTTTCCTGGCCTTTATTTTATTATTATGTGGTTTAGTGTTATCTTGTATTGTTATTTGTGTAGAATTTGTGTTATTCTTGTTTTATCCAGTATTATGGTAGAAAATATTGGATTGTTGTAAATGTATGAATACTTATTAAGATTTTGATGTTGATAAGATCTTGTATAGTTTCAATAAATCATATAGAGTAGAAATGCAGCATAATCCCTTTTTCTAACAATAAGTGTTTTTTTTTTAATGAAACAATAAATAGTATATACATAAAATATATAATATATAATAATATGTTAATATTCACCCCCCACCCTGCATATCAGTTTGCGGTGCCTTAGATTGTGTAACCCGTTGTTCCTATTGTTAATAATTGTTCCTCCTTGGTCTTCTCAATTAATACATCTTTTATATAAGAAATGACGACGTTCCATTGTATTTCCTGTTCTACAACAATAAGTGTTACATTGTAAATATTTTAGTTATGAGATCAACGTGCAATACTGTGCAAATAGTTGGTGTTCAATAGGACTTACAAGGAGAGTGTCTCAATTGTCCAAAACGGATTTGAATGAAATTTTTTGTACGTGTATAGAAATAGTAGTACATATATAGAAATAAATCGTGTTAACGGTATTTTACGCCGATTTTAGCCGTTTGCCCAAAAAATTACAAAGTTTGATATATATTGCTTTAACAGCGGCATTCGCTGTATACAAGTGCCAAGGTCGGTCTACATGCAGGCGTGTTGACGGTATGCCACGTTATTCATACCGGGAATGCTGCTGTTAAACCAATATGTACCAAACTTTCAATATTTTATTGGGCAAACGGCTTAAAACGACATAAAATCCCGTTAACACTATATTCTATATATGTACCACACGTACAAAAAAATTTATTGAATTACGCGGGTGACAATTGAGACACTCTTCTAGTTAGTTTCAATTATCTAGCTTTTTTATTGCATGTTATTAGTATAATTATAGCGTGCGTTTTATTTATTGTCGAGTATTTTTATGTTTATTAATAATTTAATAAAATAATTTAAATAAATAATTTAATAAATAATTTAATAAAATAGACAAAAACAATACAAATAAACAGGTTTTGCTACAGTTTATCCCTGAAAAGGATTTCTCACATTTTTATTCAGTATTCCAAATAATTATTAAACAGGCTCTATAATAATAATATCAAGCATATTATATACGGTAATAATTCAATAAATGAAGGCCGACTTCTCAATGAAATATTCAACAAACATTATTTTGAAATGTCCACTATATTCCACCTATTCTAAATTGTCAACAATCATATCATTTCATTAAAGGTATAAACATGATCTACAAAACTGTAGGGTTATATTTCATTATATCATCAAATTTTACTTTTGCCTTTACACTAAAATCTATAACAACAAAGAATCAATGTCGGGAAGAAATATTTAATATTCTTCAAAATGATACAGGCTTAACACTGATATCGGTAGAAAGTAACGCTTACAACGCATGGGATAAAATTGATTTTCTACCAGAAGCAAGTAAACATGTATTAATAAATGATATCACAACAATTTCAAGTCTAACATCAATTTATATCAAAAATATTGTGATTGTATCAGCTAAGGTTTCAACAGTGCACACCTTCTTTGAAAATTGGAAGAATTCTATGCATTTTCATAGTGACTCTAAATATTTCATATTTTATGAAGGCCCTAAGTCAAAACTGAGTGAAATTGGAAATGCAACATGGATTGTTCATGCTTATCGGGTCATAATTATTGATAAAGACTCAAATTTACATGTATTAAAAGAATATTCTTCACAACGATGTAAACTAACAGAAATAGAGACATTGCCTTATGACATGTTTAAAATAACAAATATATTAGAGAAGCAATATATCAATTTTCACAAATGTCCATTTGTGATTTTAGGACGAAAAGGTGTAGCTCCTTATATCATAGACCTTAACAGCAGGACAAATAGAGGATGGGAACCTTTAATCTTAGAAAATGTTGCAGAAAAACATAATTTTACTTTAAAATACATATATCAAAACATGTCAAATACTCTAGCCTTTAATCATGGTAAAATATCATGTTGTTTGTATTCGACTGTTTGGGAAGGCCAAGCTGATATATTAATAGGATTAATTTATGCCACGGAGGAAGTACTTCATTATTTCGATGTTACTATGATTTATCTTCCTGATAAATTAAATTTTGTGGTAAGCAAGGCCCAAAAACTACCAGCATGGATGAATATAGTTTATATCTTCACCTGGGACACATGGTTATATTTCCTTGGTGCTGTTGCACTTATCACAGTATTGGCAAATGTTTTATTGAAAATTGAACATACTTATTTTAATAGAATGCTGGAAACCACAGAAATAGATCTTACATTCAACATTTTCGCCATACCATTGACTGAAGCTATACAATTCCCAAAAGAATGGTTATTAAGATGTGTCTTACTCTCATGGGTAGCATTCGCCTTTATCTTTTCAAGTTTATTCGGGTCGACTTTTATGTCACATCTTGTACATCCCGTATATGAGAAACAAATAAACTCGAGGAAGGATATTATTCAAAGTGATTATACGATTTATGGAACATTTGAAGTGAGCTATGTTTTGTACTATGATGGTGATCCTATTAATATGGAAATAAAGAAGCGACTGGAATTGGTTACTCAAGATAATATGATGTCTGCAATTCAGAAAGTCATAGATACACGACGGGCTATTACAACAATTACTTCAACGCGTTTGGAATATGCGATAGCAACAGGGAGATTATTTGTTAATAAAGATGGCTCAGCGCAATTACACACTTTTGAACCGTTCCTAACGTTTAATATTTGGATGGTTATGCAACGTGGTTTGCCTTTGCAATCTCTCATTAACAGATATCTCCAGGATATACATGAATCAGGTTTAATTCATTATTATACACGAAATACTACGGTTTTTAAGTTAAAACAATTTAAACGTGGTAATCATATGCCTATTGGTATTTCTCATATTTCTCTTGCATTTTTTCTCAATATGTGTGGTTTAACAATTGCAGGAATTGTGTTAATAGTCGAAATGTTATTCATTAAATTGGGTTTCTTAACTCGCACTTTGTAAAGGAAAGATGTTAATAAAGATTTTACTTCGCTCTTTATTACAAATTAAAGTTATTGAAGTGAAAATCCAAAAAAATATGACTTCCATGCAGTTTTAAATTTATAGTGAATTTTTCGAATGAAAAATCGATTTAAACATAGGAAAAGTATGTGTAAATATAAATTTCTCCAAAAAATATGACGCCATATTCTATAGAATTTAATTATTTATAATAAAAGCCATCATTTAGTCAAATCGGTTTGGTAGAAGTTTCTCAGTCGTGCACGCAACATTGAAAAACGATGTATATTGCGAGAAATACGCGTTTACAGCTGCATAAACATAAGAGTACTCCATATTTTAATGCGCTTTATGAGTTATTTGTAAATACTCGTGCTTGACAGCATAAACGATATTCTTAGAAATATCACCTACACCAACAAAACCTACAAGTATCACCTTTGATTAATATTACTTCAATACGAGTTTAAATAATCAGGTTTTTATTACGTTATTCAAATTGCCCGCCAGATGTACATAAAGCTAGAGATACCAGTTTTCATATACAAATAATTCATCTTGAAAGAACTATTAATACTTTTATTTATGCAAACAAACCTAGAGACTATCTTTCAATACAAATTAATTCAATATAATTTACTTATTTTATGTGAATCTATGTTTAAGAATTTAAAATTATGTCGTCTATTCGTATTCGGTAATATTCGATTACTCGCGGTAAGCCACTTTTGAGGTTAGGTGAATGCCACAACGAATATCAGGTTTCCCTTCATATTGCCAGTATTCCTCGTATTCCATTGTGACTAAACCAATCGGTATCAGAAGGTTAACCCGCCGAATTTCTCAGTCTCTAGACAAATTTCGCCTGTTCAAAGAACGGAGGACCAGTGCATGAAAATGGGTGGTTCAAAAGTGTGGAATTACTTCAGCAAACTCGACGCTGAGGTTGTTCTCTGCAATTTATGTGGCCGAAAACTGAAGAGATGTGGCGGTACGTCGAGTATGAGGAGTCATATCCGTAAAATACATCCAGAGGTAAATATACTGTTCCCATTACAGTCCTTTATTTGAAAAATGTTACAATGCTTTTTTTTTCATATTGAATTTAAAAAATCATTTCAATGTAAACAAAAACTAATTATTTTACTATAATTTACGAACTATTTTCTGAAAACTGCTTACACAAGAAAAAAGCACGACTAAAGTATAACTAAATATATTATTGTTTAATCATTATTTGCATAATTTAATACATCGATGATTACTGCGATTAGTTTTAAAACTGAAACAAGAAGCTTAAGGCTTACAATATATATTTTGTAATGAAGATTAGAAGTTTCGATTTTCGGTGGGAATGCATATTAAAGTGAATTCTTCTTCTTATCAATAGTGTTAGCCTCTAATATGACTAAATACACTGAAAAAGAATTGAATAGAGCTAATGACCATAGCAGTCGATGCTCGGCAAAATAAAAAAAAAGATTAGAAGTTCTATATTTGAGACACTTTGATGTTTGAATTGCCACCAATTCAGGTATACCCCTAAATTCCGCTCGCATTCACCAATTTACTCCCCAAGTCAAGCGCACGTATAGAATTTTACATCGAAAAATATTTTAACAAAAAATTTATTACATTATTTACATAGTGCATGAAATGATACAAATTGCTTGACCGCTTACAAAATTTTGCTAAAAACTAGATCAATGTGCCGTGATACCTTACATTATCAAAATTATCAATATCATCATAAAGTAATTAATATTTAGACCGATTCGTTTAATAAATATTACGCTAAACTATGTTATTATGACTGCCCTATGAATTAATGAATGAATGCAGTCGATAAAATTGAACGAAGTACATGGACATGATATTCAAATCTGCAACTACTAACAATTGCAATGAAATTAATGAATCCTTGATTTATTTACACATGTGTTTCGAATCCATTGATTCTTGTGGTATATACAGATTAAAGAACGACCTAAACAACTAAAATCCGAGAGTTGGTATAATTGTGATGTAATTATCTCCTGAGATATTTTGATGTATTCGTGATGCTTTTAAGAGAAGTTTTACGTTTTAAATATTGATCCTAGTTGCAGGTAATTAAATTTTAAAATTTTAACGAAAAGAAACGAATGCAAATGCAAAACGTGTTGCAAAATTAATTGTTTACTGTGGGTTTGTTTGCATGGCTTACAATTTAACGTAGAAAACGTTAGGCTTGCATAAAACTAAATCACATTTTCTTCTTATTTGCTTATTCTTTTCCGTACTGGCTTAGATATTCGTTTACTTTCGTGATGAAGGTTTCTTTAGATTTGGAGTACATTTCAGCTGCTTCCATATTTAAAGGATCATCAAAATTAAGTAATTCCTGAAACACAACATAAATGAATATTTAAATTTAGAAATCTCGGCTTTTAGCACATCCTGGTAATCATCATGGTAATGCCCTAGTACATATAACGTTCTTGAGTGTAGAAAAATAAAACTTGGGTGTAGCGATATAATATTACATGTATTTTATCTTCTGAACGTCCTTCATGTTTAAAGTGTAGAATTATATTGTTTGATCATGATATAAAAAGGAATAATACAAATTTGTATAGTATAAAGGGCTTTTCACACTGAGCGCGTGGCGAATCGTCAATGCTATAACTTGCAAGTAAAACAAAGAAATGCCAATCAGACGAAACACGAGCGATGGTAATTACCGGGGCAATTAAATACTCTCCAAATCATCAAACTTAAAATTAACCACTTGAACACCCGAAGACGTTGTTGCCATTTCATCTCCATAACATGTAAACAAACGAAAATCCTTCAATTTCTTGGAATCAAAATTAAAGCAACATGTATTGAAATAGATGTGAAATCAATATAGGAAATTTTATCGTAATAAAATATTGTGATAATAGCACTAACATATTCGACGAATCTATCTCGTACATTAGTAAAGGCAAATTGCATTATTAAGTTCGGGTAGTAAGCTTTTAATGTTCAAAATCTTTGCAATCGTAATACGGGGAATCGATATTAGCAAGATACTCGAGGACAACATTAAAAAAACGAGTTGAACGTGCCTTTGGAGCAATGAATCGCTGTCAGTATGAATCCAAACGCGATTTTGAAGCGATTTCGGTATGAAAGGGCGCTAAGTGTCATAAAAGTTGTACAATCAAAACTGAAATTAAAAAAAAAAAACTAAAAGATGGCGCAAGATGAATTGCAACAAATTAAATTTCATCAACCAAACTTTGTTTTGTTATCTGTTACAGGAAGACGTAGAAGCAGAGCCACGTACCCCGATGATGAAGATAAAAATAGCGAAGGTACGTTAAAGATAAAGTACTTACTGTAAAAAGGGCATTCAAGCCCCACACAACATCCTTCAGTCTTCTGATTGGGGACCACCCTAACCCATCAACACTGTGCTGTCTTAATAACGACAGACAAACATCTCCAGTCTCACTAATATTAGGATGCCAAAGTTTCGTAAGGCATTTGACTTGTGGAGGCTAGTAACATAACTCATTATTAGCTTGTTGACAGTTTGAATGGATATGAAAAAGTGATAGGAAATGCAAAAATACTAACCACCATGTTGTACTCCTCGGTAACGTTCACCGAGAATTTAAACGCACCACCTTTCCAGTAGCCCTCGACGGGCGCCACGGTCAGCACAAACGAGCTGAGCTCGTTGGCGTCGTCGTAGTGTACGGAGCAGTTGGCTGGCAGCAGTTGGGCCATTTCGGGTACTTCTCGTGTGAGAAGCTTATCGCGAATCGAGACGCGCGTGCTGGGCGCGTTTGTATCATCCTGTTGCTTCTTGATGCGCTGCGATAGCGTGAGCATTGTGTTCGGATGCAGCTAGTGTTTGTGTAGAAATGTGGCGTCGCACCTCGGTGAGCACCTCATGGATACGTTCGCTTTTCTCTCGAATTCTACACTAGCCTGCGCGTTACAATGGCATGCTTGCGTGCCGACGCGCCTACGAGTACAGCATGTTGATAACGGGTTATCACTGCGTTGCGAAAACGAGCAATATTATTTCTTGGCGGTCGAGGAACCTTGCAGAAATCTCTGTTTGACAACAACTATTTTTATTTGTGTACCATCGTTTTTAGGTTAGGTTTTGTGTCATTGTTGACGCGTTTGGTGCTTGAAAGAATGGATCGTATGTAGTTATATTTATTTTATCAGGCTGGAAATATATTGCGTTTTAATAATTACTATAATGTGTAATGATGTTTGTTGGTTTTGATATTTTTAGATAGTGTTAGAAGTTCAAATGTTGAAACACAGATTGCGCTATTATAGAGAAATCTATGCGAAATTGTAAATGTTACGCAAATCAGTATTATCCAATATTTTCAAATTATACGTAAAGAATAGACAACATTGCCACCTGTGCTTCGTTGTCACTACAC
This sequence comes from Mimaenictus wilsoni, assembly GCA_027575185.1. Taxonomy (NCBI): domain Eukaryota; kingdom Metazoa; phylum Arthropoda; class Insecta; order Coleoptera; family Staphylinidae; genus Mimaenictus; species Mimaenictus wilsoni. Next base: position 9,876 of record JAODAC010083353.1, on the reverse strand, counting down.
ATGCCTCTGATGATGAGACACATTTCCCGATATTCTCAAATCATGGGTGGAAGTAGAGAATAAAATTTAACATCAGCGCCACCTGTGCCTTGACGTCTTTACTCATGCGTCTGTCGATAAATCAAAGTGCATGTTGGATAGGTATATAAGTAACATAATATGCCCTGGTTGGGTGGGATACAGTATTCCCGGAAGATCTTAAATCATGGGTGGTAGTAGGAAAATATGCACACCCAACGTACTTTGGGCTTGTTGAATTACTAATATACCTTCCCAACATGTTCTCACCCCCGCCGCAGCCTCAGACACATGTATGATAACATCAAAACATAGATGGCGCGTCTATCAACGTCCATTCGCTACTATCTTGAATATTAGGGAAAATCTGGAAACCTGCCCTCGTTTGTTCCATTACTTATATACAGTTCCTACCTATTCCCCTCCCGTTTAACACAACATCTGACGCATGCGTGATAACCGCAATTTCAAGTAGCAACGCCATCTGTTATACTCAAACAGATGGCGCTGCTATTCCATAAAAAACAAGACACTTTAAGTCTTTATGACTTATATTTAAATAACATTTTATATTTTAGGTTGATAGCGCCTCCCCGGAACGTCCACCACTTCCAGAACCAGAAAGAATGCCAGTCCTCAAGAAATGTCGAATGTCCGAACCAGAACCAACACATGTGGATAGATCATTTCAATCAAGTCATACCTTTCCAATTACACCGATTGCTCCTATGTCATTTGAAAGCGAATTTGATTTATTCGCAAGAAGTATGGCACTACAACTCAAAAACATGCCTCTACATCGAGCTTTATTGTGTCAAGAAAAACTGCAACGAGTTATGACCCAAGAGAGAATATTCCAACTGAGCCATCACAATTCGCATGATGGCGCTGATCAAATGTATGACGAACCAACTGAAACTATTACAATTTCGACTATGCCTCAATTAAACGATGGCGAATATAAATCGTAATTTGTTTTTTAATATGTAATATTACTCATTCTGACGCAAACAACAATTTTTAGCAATCTTCGATCATTGCACACAAAGTTGTTTAACTTCATTTAGCTTTTTTTTTCATTAAAACTAATTATATTTACTAGATCTTTGAAAAAATACAATTAAGTAAATACCAATGTATTTATTTAAACAATTATTAGGCTTACTCAGATTCCTATTATGTAAATAAAAGTTTAACCTCAAAAAAGTTCCGTACATTTATTGTTAGCATTGTAAAAATGGCGGAAAAAGCTGTAAAAACATTCAATAATCTTGGTGGTAAAACCATCCAAGAACACAAAAAGAACTTCTCTTTGTACATGAACGAATTGCGTTCCCTATCAACGCCTGAAAGGGAGAATATTCTTAATCAACTGAAGGCTGTGCATCGACAAGAAGAAATTTTTCTCGTCAAGTTACTGCTTGAATTTCGACAAGTAGATAGGCTGAAAACGCTTATCTTACAAGGTGATCGAGTTTTAAACAAGCTTATTACATCCCATACGCCTTTCATATTGAAGGATGAGAAAGTCGACTATTTTCTGAATGAATTATTTCCAAATGCTTCGTTTATTGTCCGACACAAATGTTTGCACAATTTAGCTAGAGCAATATTCGATGAAAACATTGGAGAAGAGTTTTTCAAGAAAGTTCTGCAGACCTATGGCATTAGAACCGCACAGATATTACTCCCAGCTTGTAGGGAGAGCTTTATCAAAGAGATTATTGTGCAATATCGTGTAATATTTCGAGATCGACAGATGGTTACACTGCATAAAAACTTTGGACAAGATTTTATTGGCTTTTACTATGATGAATGTGTGAAATATGGTTGGCATCATCCATTCCAAGACCATTCCTTGTTTGCTAGGTATATATCTTCTAAAGATATTAAGGAATTTACTCAATTACTCCAGTATGGAATGCCGGATATTGGAAAAAGAGGTTTTAAAAGATTTGTAAGGGAAAATAAAGAGGAATTTATTGAAAATTCTAACAAATATACGTTTACCAAGCAGAAACTTGTTCATAAGACATTAACCAGACAAGAATTTAGGAGGTATCTCCTTAATAAATGTCCCAAAAGTGCAGAAGACTTTAACGTAATCAGCTTTGTCGATTATTTAAAGCCGAAAAGTATTAAAGATAGAGGGACACTTCTATTTTCGATTTTTGAGGAGAAATATGGCTACAGTTTAAAGGCAACACACGCAAAGAATTTGTTTCAAAGAATTGGATACTTTTTGAAAGAAGTATTGTCATTCGAAGAACTTTTAAAGTTTGATATGGACGATGATGAAATATTAGAATATTTACCACCCTCAAAATCATTCCCATTGATTAAGGAACGTATTAATCTGACTTCTGATATTTACCGGAGGAAAAGCTACATTATTAAAATGTTTCAGTCTGCCAAAAATTACTCTGAGGAATCACTTATTGAAGCTTTAGAGTACTGCAATCATAGACACAAAAATGATGAAGCTTTTACAAAGTTCGATGTTTTTCGTACACTTAAAGGCATGTATAAAATGGAGCAATTGGGAGCTAATGTTTGGGAGATTTTACAACAATGGATACAACTTGAATTGCTAATAGATGATAGAAAACGGTCCTCGTTTTTACTGGAAATGTTAGATGAAGAGTTCAAGTACAAGTTTCAGAATAACTTGGAATGTTTGACAATTTTCAAGCATTGCTTTAGAGCAAGATCAAATAGGATTCTTAATAATCGCTTTCCAACATTAGTGTCAAAAAAAAAGGAATTACAACGGTGGATTATCGATCATTTTCTGGAAGTTGCTAAGGAAGTTTCTTCGGAAAATAAAGAATTAATCCAGAATTGGCCTCACGCATTTTTTTCGTTACTACAAGCTTGGAATAAAGACTATCCAAAGGAAATGATATCTTATTACAAGTACAAAGAAGTTGTGTATTTGGCTTTGGAACACGGCAAACATCCTATTTTTATGTACGTAATTACTTATCCTGCCGAGAATCAAGAAGAGAAAGAGCTACAAGATGTGGTTCTGAATAAATGTTTGACACAGTGTTCAAGTCGTGAAAATCTTTGGTCCTGGTTATTGAAACATCGTGTTGACGTCGTAGAAAAATATTATCATTTATACTTTGACACTTACAAATCTCCCGTAACTAGTTTCTTGTACGAGCTTAGTAAAATGCACTATACTTCACTCCCAGAAAAGTTTCGAACAATGTCCCTGCAATATCTGAAGGAATCTATGGAAATCTTTGACAAAAAGGAGTCAACAAGTGCAGTTACAAATAAACAATGTCTGGCGCTGAAATATTTATCGAATGAAAAAGATTTCATTGATCTACTTCGTGATGATTTGTGTTTTCCGTCTGGAGAAGCCGAGGTTGAAATCATTGATAAATTCTCAAATAATTTGTACTTACTCCGAGAACAAGTTGTGATGTGTCTTCAAAATCGTCCTAGCTCTCAAGAAGTTCTTCCAAAATTGTTGCGTTTCTGTTTTAAAGACTATTTCCACATTGCACTACCAGTTCTTACTATAGCCTTATATAATTTACCAGAAAAAGACCTAGGTCCCGCTTTGCAAGTTCTCCAAGATCGTTCCGTATCTGTACGAAAGAAGGCCCTATTCTTCGGTACAATCATGGGAAATGCTCAATTGGCTCTACAAACTCTACAGTTTGCTGGCGAACATGAGAAGAACAAGTCTTTGAAAAAGTTTATTGTAAATCGAAGTTTTAAAAGCTTCTGCTCGATTGGCAGTGAACAATCTTGGGAACTATTAAATACACATTTCAAATTTGTATTTGAAAATGATTCCGAAACACAGAATACGCTTCTTCAGTTTCATCTAATCCCAAGGATTTGTCTACATACATACATAGAAAATGTTTGGCAGCGACTTGGAAAACTTGGAAATATACGTCATGGAGTTTTAAGAGCTATTAAAGTTGATATCATGCCTCTGCTTTCGGATGAGCTTTGTGAAAACATCCTTCAGTTTTGTCTAGGCCAGTCAAAGGATTGGGTTAGTTCTGACGTGGACTTTATCTACAGATATCTTTTATCGGGAGGAGAGAAAATGGATCATCGTCTAGATCTAGTTGCTAAGAATACTTGTCTTAACATGGGGGATGGCTCTGAAGATATCTTTTCGGAATTAAGTTTGAAGGCTCATAATATTGGATTTATGTATAAAGATATTGGTGTTCGCTTCATGCTAAATTACGACGGCAAACTTGAAGATAAGAAATTGTTAGTTGAGAAACTTATAGCGAAGCTGCCAGATTTGCCATTGCCCTTTAATAGACTTGATTATCAATGGCAAATGGAAATATGCAGATGCTACATGAATAATCTAAGTGATCTTCCGGAATTGATTATTAAACTGTTGAAAGGTACTCTTAAAGAATACGGTGAGGCAATTCAAGAGTACTTTAATGATTTCATCGCTTCCCAACGTTTAATGTTGGGTGATGTTGATAATTGTATGGAATTTGTTCTGAAACTATTGGATATGGATGATTCGAAGGAGGTGAAATTGTTAGCAATACGTTTAATGCCTAAAGAATATCCAACTAGTGAAGTTATGGGAAATAAATGGTTCGACTTGATGGATAAGATTGGAAAAGATGCCACGCCCGTTGTGCAGTTATTTAGGAAGCGTTATTTAAAGAACGTGAATGTTGATTATTCAAGTGGAGTGCTTGATATTTATAAAGCTAAGCGTTTAAGGAAACAGATTTAACCTTTCGAAGAATATGGGATGCATGGTATTTTATTATTGATGTTAGGAATTTAACTCACAACAAGGTAGTTAGTTGATTTGAGATTATATAACAAAGAAGTATTATTTGTTAAGATATATATTCTATATTTCAATAAAAGGTTAATATGAACTTTCGTGCAATTTAATGTGAAAAAAACACAATCAACGATTTCAGCTCCAAATGTCAACCTATTATTTCTATATATCTTGGTGTATTTTCTATTTCCACAGAGTTTTTTTATGTCCCTATAGATACTTCTTTATAATTCCTCTCCATTTTTTAAATTGAGATTTGTGAAAAGCCAGATTATAGCCAGACTGTGGGGCTGACAGATCTCTTCATCAGATTTACCCGTCCTAAAATAATGTAACGCTTGGCAATCTCTTATCCCGGAATTCGCCCTCAAAGACATTTCTCGAGGATAGGTGCCGGGACCTTACATTTCGTGCTCAACACAACTAGTAAATCTTCCGACCGCATCCCATATCTCCTATGATCCTCTTCCTAGATCCTCTGGGATATTCGCAACTTTCTCTATTGCCCATCTATCGCAAGTGTTTCGAGCATGTGTGCGGTGTCATCAATTTCTCTGTTACCACAGTACCTACAGTCAGTCAGGGGCACTGCCTTGTCGATTATGTGGAGGTCTTCTCTGAACTCGCCATGACCTGCCAGCAGTTGCGCCATTTCCCCGTGTTGACTACCTCTTCTGTTACCACGGATTGCACCTTCAGACTACTCCACTTTCACAGAGAGTTTACTCACAGACTACCCCTAACACTGTCTATTCACAGAATATATTCTACTTTCACAAACTAATCTCATGGGACTTGAGACTATGGGTCCCATGAACTACACCTGACTACATTCTTTGATCTCACCCAGCATTCATTACAAGTCCCAGACTATCTCCTCTGATCCCACAGACTCTTTTGTATAACCATAACTTACCCTCTTCCCTTACATTCATCTACTCCCAGAAAACAAATCTGTGTAGTCCCAGGTCGAATGGTGTAAAGGTATAATTTATTTTAACGATCTCACACAAATACATAGCTCCTTAATAAAAAGCATCCTTTGAAATATAGTAACAATAAGTGCTGCTACTGAATATGTATCTTCCTTCACACTGATTCAAACTTGTATTATATTATTTATGGTGAAGATACGCATCGGACTTCTCATTAACTAAACTTTACATGTTGTCAAATCGTAATGGTTTTAGTGATGTTCCGAATTATTGCTTGCAGTTTGCCCATCTTCAGCTGGAGGATTGATTTGTACGAACAACAGCATGTACGGGGCAAGCATATTGATTAACATCAATGCAGAAGCGAATTCAATGACGAAAAAACCAGCAGCATTAAATTCCGGTACCAAGCCAGCGCTCAAATCCTTCAATTGCGTCAAATCATCAAAGGATTTCGAATTCACTTTCGGTGAGTTTTTTGTCACAAGTTGTGAAATTTGCAAATAACAATTCTCCGTGACTCGCTTCGCAGTTTTCGTTAGACGGGAACATTTTAAAATAAAGCATATCCAAATAGCCTAAAATGTATTAAATTATTGATAGAACAATGGCATTTGCAATGGTGATTTACGAAATACAGAAAGTCACTAATAAAGTTGAGATAAGACATCGTTTGCGAATTTGAGGAGAGCAGAGCTGTAAAGTCAAGTAGTATAACCAAATGATTGGTAAGGACGTACAGACATAAATATGGTCCCAAACATGCTTTAACTGGTATATAAATGGCGTATAATTGTTTTTGAATCGATATTAGCTTCAACACATTTGGTTCGTGAGTTTGGAGAGGCAAACATTCAATAATGTAGGCCAATTTTTTCCATCGTATTAGCAGATCATCCAAAACCGTTAAAGTAAAGACAATCAATATGTATTCAATATAAGAGAGCATGACTCGTATGATTCCCATTAAAATAGTAGGATCACGAAAATATCCTTCAGCTGAATAATATGCCACGGGCAAAACTATCATGATAATTACACATTTTAACCCATAGAACGAGGGTCGTTCTTTCAAATCGATCTTATAAAATTGTCTGAAATTGTAGTCGACATTATTAAACAATTTCATGACCTCTATACATTTGTCAGCGTAGAACATATTCACAATGAAGATGAAAGGTGCTGTATATGAAAACTCTGTTATAAGAACTATTAGTTCCAAGTATGTGGTGACATCAGCCGATTCTATTTCGTCAATTACAGTCCACATCATATAAGAATACATCAGTGTATATGCTAACATATGTAATGTAAGGATGATTTTGTGGAGAGTTTTGTGCTCTAGCTGCCATTTTCCTGGGAATAAACCAAGTTGTTGTGGGACCATGATATAGTAACCGTCCATTGTTGACAACAACTGAAAGTACTCTGTCGAGCTAATTGTTTGAGAGTTATAGCAGTTTGTCTACTTATTAATAATTCAATGATTATGTCGTGTCGCTGTTGCAATTAGTCCATGACAAAGGCACGCAATAATTTTTTATTGATATAATATCGATAATTAATTAAAGAAAGTTTAAAATAATGACTTATGGTGAAATATGGATTTCCGATTGCTTAAACTTTACCTGTAATTATTTTAGTGATTTTCCGATTTGTTGGATGAAGTTCGCCAATCAGCATCAGTAAAATTGATTTGTACGAATAACAGCATGTACGGGGCAAGCATATTAATCAACATCAAAGCCGAAGCGAAATCAACGCCAAAAAAACCAGAAGCATTAAATTCCGGTAACAAGACGGCGCTCAATTTCTTCAATTGCGACAATTCATCCAAGGATTTTGAATTAACTTTCGCTGAATCTGTTGTCACAAGTTGCGAAATTTTCAAATAGCAATTTTCAGTGATTCGTTTTCCAGCGTTCGTTAGACGGGAACATTTTGAAATAAAACATATCCAAATAATCTGAAATATAATACATTTTTGATACTGAAATGAAATTTGCAATTATACTTTACGAAATATAGAAAGTCAGTAAAAAAGTTAAGGTAAAATATAGTTTTCGAAGTTGTGGAGAGCACAAGTGTGAAGTCAAGTAAGAGATCCAAGTGGTTGGTAAGAGCAAACAGACATAAATATGGTCCTAAAAATGCTCTAACTGGAACGTAAATGGCATATAATTGTGTTTGAATCGATATTAGCTTCATCACATTTGGTTCATGTGTTTGGAAAGGCAAACATTCAATAATGTAGGCCAAATTTTTCCATCGTATTAGCAGAACGTCCAAAACCGTTAGAATAAATGCAATCAGTATATATTCAATATAAGCGAGGATGATCCGTATAATTACTATTGAAATAGGTATATATTGATAATATCCTTCAACTATTAAATATGCCATCGGCAAAACTATCATGATTATTACAAATTTTAACCTGTAGAACGAGGGTCGTACTTTCAAATCGATATTATAGAATTTTCTGAAATTGTAATCGATATTCTTAAATAATTTGAGGACTTCTACACATTTCTCAGCGTGAAACATATTCACAATGAAGATGAAAGGCGTTGTATATGTAAACTGCAATGTAATTACGATTACTTGCAAGTATGTGGTGACATTGATCGTTTTTATCTCGGTCATTAAATTCCACATCATATAAGAAAACATCAGTGGGTATGCTAACATGTGTAATGTAAGGATGATTTTGTAGAGAGTTGTATGCTCCTGCTGCCATTTTCCTGGAAATATAGCAAGTTGTTGTGGGACCTTAATATAGTAACTGTCCATTGTTGACAACCAACATCTGAAATTATTCTGTCGAGCTAACAATAACGACAATTCATCTACTTATTAATAATTCCATGATTATATCATGTTACTGTTGTAATTAGTTCGCATGAAAGGCTCGAAATACCTGTTTATTGATAATAACAAAGATTATATCATGATATTTTTAGCTTACAATACTTGTTGTATAATGTGTATTAATGTGATTATTAACAATAAGAGAAACCATCGCATGTTGCCTTTTATAATGGACTACCCCTCTATAATCGACGTCACGCAGCAGGAGTGCCCACAATTTTGAAAGTAACTCATTGAATCAAATATTAACATAAAGTCAATACCAATTGATTTGTATCATTGATCCTTTTGGCTCTTGTTGGCCGTCTATTCGACTTTGTCCGCAAAAACCAGAAGTAACCTCTGGCTAGACTACTAGCTATCCCTCCACAATTGACGTAAGGCAGCAGGAATACCAGGGTTATTTCGTCTTTCTCAAAAACTTCAAGGCACTTCCGGCCCAACTACTAGCTTCCCCCACCTCAATGGGTCAGACCAAGCAAATTTATAAAAATGGCCCCAAAAGCCACAATTTTGCATTCCTAGCTTCATGTTAAATAAGACCAATTCCAGTCTTTCTCGGTGAATATCGTTACATCGGCCGTTTACGATACTTCAGCCTCAAAACTAGAAACAACCAGAGCGCAGACTACTCTTTCCCCTACTTCTGCGGCACGCAGGAGAAGTGCCGAGTCTGATTTCATGCTTCTAAGCGTCGGTTACATCAACTCGGTCGGATCTAGTACATTTTCAAAACTGATCCTTAAAAATTATATGCCCCTTGAATCGAACATTAATATCCATCGGCCCTTTTAACTCTTATTATTTGCTATCTATTATATTATCTCCCTACAATACCAAGAAAAAATCGGAAGAGATATTATTGTTTTATTTTGTTATTTTACGTCTTCGAGACCAAAAAAATCATCCTTAAACCATATAAAAAACCTAGAACACCTGGTGTGAACACGAAGATGGCTTTGTCCTGATATATTACCATATGATTTAAGCAGTAAACATATCATTTTCTGCATTAGTTAAGTAAATACTGATTAACTCAAACTGGAAACACTCTAAAACATCTCACAAGCCTAGGGTTTAACGTCAAGAGCATTACTGAACCATTATTTAATTCTAATTAATACTTTGATTACATAATTTAAAATGTAGCTGCTTTAAACTATTTTAATAGCACTGTGGTGGTCCAGAGCACACATTAACATATTTTAGATATTGTATTTCTTCAAGGTTTTTTCCACTGTCTATTCTCTT